>JBAMAX010002776.1:0-110107 GCA_037043745.1 Chymomyza amoena | reverse complement strand
GCGCCCATGGTTGTGGTATCCTGGGAGTGGCCTGAGTCGGTGTTGGAGTTTAGTGATAGATTAGATACCCCATTACTGATTGCCTGTCCCGCAATGCCAGCCAAGTAGTTATTCTCCTTAATATGCAACGAGGTGCGATATGGACTAGGATGATGTAGTCAAGCGATTTTTAGAGCGCAGCGTGGACGTTACGGAGCCAATGGTAGAGTCCTTACTAAACACATAGCTACTGGCACTCGACAGACTTTTGGTATAGGAAGCCGAGTCCGCATAAACATGTCGTGTAGTAGCCTCTGACTGATCATCAATGCGATGCAGATTATCCATGACAATGCCCAGTCAAGGCACATAAAGCAGGGGCAATGCGTGCCAATTGACCACGCTGCTGATAACGCGTATCCAACTCGTGCTTGGCCAGCACATTTTTAAAAATACTCAAAGCATATCGTTGCACACGGCTGACTTCGTTGAGGCTGCTCTAAGTTCTTGCAGCAGCAAACCGGACAGAAAATGCTGGCTACAAAACTCCTTCGATAGTGAAAAGTGCTACATTAGTTCGGGTGGCCTATTTCTGGGATTTAAGACAAAAAGTAAATTGAGTAGCACATAATGTTCATGTTGACAAATTACCTGCAGAAAGTATTTGCATTCCTGTAAAACGCGTGGGTTTCCAGGCGGTAAACTGTTCCATATAGGTAAGACTCAGCCGCAGAAAGCGTACCAGGGATTTGTTCAGCAGCTGCGTCTCCTCGTCCAAGTATTCATAGCGCGTTCGATATTATATTCGATATGAGAACTTTGATGAGATTCTCTACTCGTTCCGGATATTCCTTTGGAAAACACTCATTGCGCAGCATGCCAATGAGTCCCGTGGCCAGCAGATGCTGCGCCATGCTTTTTACAATCAAATCAAAGAAGATGCTGGAGTAGCGCATAAACTTGTTGACAATCAGAAAGTCCGTATTGTTAGGATTAAGTAGATGTGGCAAATGCCGACAGAGATACTGAAATAGGGCGCATGCAATAAATACTTTACATAGGAATAAAGCAACTCTGTGCGCTTGCCATCCTCGCAAATCATATCTATGATGTTGGTCAACAGTCGTATAACATTCAGTCCGATCTCCTCTGATTGTGTGTGCACCAGCAGCATAAATAGCTCGTGGGTCCTTGAGAATCTTGCATGTTTTCGTCTCGGTTGGCAGTGCAGTGGTCTGGCCGCGCAGCTCTACAATAGTAATATTCCGCGCACGGTTGAAGAGTTTTTGGTTGCAAAAGCTGGTATAGGGATGCGCATCACGATTGAAGCTGCTTTGGAACTGTGCAATTGATTTGGCTGCAGGATTCAAGCTGGGTAAAGGTGCCAGTGATCTGATGGAAAGCAAACACTGCTGATTTTGAAATTGTTTTCTCATTTAGACAGCACTTAGACGCTGACTGATTGCCGGCAAACAGACGACGACGTTGTTCACGTCGCGCCTGAGCAATGGCAATTTCTCTCTCAGAACCGTATTTCATAAGCTTCGGATGCAAAGATTGATCCAGACCTTTAAGAGTGTCAAAAGTAAGCGGCTCCGTGGCTGGTTCCAACGAGACATTACGATTCTCCTCCTGTAGCTTTTTTTGTGCCAATGCCGAAGACAATTTGCATAACCAATCCTTGAAGTCCTGTTCATTTTCAGCAGCCAGTGTAAAGCAGGATTGCTTGCTGGGTGTCATGCGAAGCTCAAAGCAGAAGCGACCACGTTTGGGATTCTGCACAACTTTTGTACAAAAATCCATGACTATGGTGGCTTTGGCATCTACCTGCCTCTTATCTTTGTCCAACTCCAATATAAAATTTCCATCCACTTTCTGACGCAAGTAGCAGTAACGTCGCTTACAAGTCTTATTGCCTAGATTGGCAAACATGCGATCTGAGTTAGAATCGGGACCTTTTAATAAGTAGACCTGCTTGGTAATGGTATCCGCTTGAGAACGCCTCATTTGCTCATCTATACGATCCTGATCACCATCAATTTCATATAGCTCCTCCACCAGTTCCTCAGCAGGCGTGTAGGTGCTGTTTCTTGGCACGATATGTGTAACATACAACGCCTGTTGTGTAAATTCCGCTCTGCTGCCCAGTGGCAGTTCCCCATTGCAACTCCATCACTGTCGGTATCTATGGTCAAGGCCTCATCTTCCGCAAACTCATCCACTTCTGGCTGTGCTAGATTTGAAAGTAGTGTTGTCGATGACAATGCTGATTTATAGGATTCATGAAAGCTGGTGGGCGACTTAAAGAACTAAAAAGCACGAGTTTCAGATCCTTTCCCTCTGAAGAGATTGTTACTGAACGTTCTTCGTTGCATCATCTCCAGTAAAACTTACGTCTTCGAATTTGACAGTCCTTGAGGAAGACCGGAGAAACCGTTTCAAGTTCTCCTTCTATCGCCACATTTGCTGAAATCTTATCGCTGCTGCTAAACAATCATTTCCAAAGGATATGGAACCCGGCACTCTTCAGCTCCCAAGGCAGCCTCATTACCACCATCAATATCTTCATTACTAGTTGTTCCACTACTATCTGACTGGCCACTTGCTGGTGCCCTCTCAACTCCATCCTCAAACAACATAATCAAGCCCTGTTGCAGTAAATTGCCTGGCAATTGGATGTTCTCCTCCCTTAAGACCAATAAGCAGTGGTCTCCAGAGCTTAAAGGCTGCAGTAGCCGAAAGTTGCCATCACGTAGTAGATCAAAATTGTCTAAAACCAATGGCGATATAAGACTGCCGTTCACCAATTGCCGGATCAGTTGCATGGGACATCCCTGAAAACGCAGAGAATTACCAAGATCCGTCAACATGTTGTGGTCTGGTGTAAAAATGAGCTTATCCCAATAACGCACAATTGCCAATGGAAGCTTCTGGCCCCATCTTATCAAGCAGAGGCGATCACAATTTTCACCAGCTTCGGCAATTACAGGAATAGGACGTCGGAGCGCTGATAAAAAATAATGAATATTTTTCAATTCATTGGAATGGATATTGATGAGCTGCCCTTGCTCGTCTTGTCTTGATTGCAGCTGCTGTGTCTTCTCCCGCTGCTCTTCCGTCTTACTGCGCAGACGGGTCACGAGGCATTGTTGTACTGACTCATTCTCAATGTGACTCACTCTTGCGGCTATCAAATTGGGATTTTTTTCACATTGGTTCTCATGGACTTGTAGGTGGTCCAGTATTACCTCCATCTGACAGCCGCTCGCTGCAAAAGTGCATTGGATTTTCAAGCGACCCAACAGATTCCGGATAAGCCGGGAAGCCCGCGATAAGTTTTCCATTAGCAACGGGTGGCGACTTATTGGACATGTTTGGCTATAAGTTAACCATCGAGTCACGCACTCATTACAAAAGACCTCATCGCATTCGGGACACTGCGAGGGATTTTTCAGCACATCCCTACATATGCAACAAATATAACAATCATCAATTACTCCAATAAATCGGGTAATATCGTAGCCCATTTTTAATCAATTATAAGAGCGAAATTTTTCAAACTTTAAAATAGAACGTTTTACGACTGTAAGTTTGGAATACTAAATCAGTTTTGACTTAAATTGAAGAGCTTACTAAAAACTCGAGAAACAAAATCAGTTTTGACTTAAATTTAAGTGCCTACTAATAACTTGTTACAGAAACATTTATTATAGCTATTATCAGTTTTTAATACAGATCCCCATGCCCCTTCTAAGAGCGACTGACTAAATGGTCAGTCAGGGAATTATTATTATTATAATTCACAACTACTTTAGGTCGCCTATTTGTAAAAATAATTAGAATTTTTTATTGATGCTTAAAATTCGCAAAATGTTGAAGCAATTCGAATTGTCCTTTTGCGCCAACCGAAGAAAATTAAAGGAAATTAAAGGACAAGGCCAATTGAGTCAAGAAATGTCACTGTCAAGTTTAAGGCACTTCCTGCCCAGACACTTTAAAACCGCAAGTTTTCTACCCACATTTCTTCTTCTAGTCCTTGGGTTACCTGACAAAACAACACGACCAGCACAAATATAACCTCCAATTATTTTGCTTCAGTGAAGCTGAAAATATGATACAGTGCCTCGAATATAAGATACATAACATTTAATAAGATACACGAGCCAGCAAGTGGCCAAAGGACATCATTTAGTTGACCAAGTGATGTCATGTCATGAATAATTATGCGACAACAAACACATTTGATTTATGATATAGCATGGATTTCAGAAAAAACAACTTTGGGTTGCCAAGCAACTTTGTTGCCATTATAGCTATCGTTGGGGCATATAATCATCCATCAAAACGCGTTGTCTCGTTGTCTGGCAACAGCGGGACACATATGTGAGTCTTTAATGCATTAAGGTTAGCAGCAAATCAAAAAACATCAAAAAGACTAACCCCACCAAAAAAGTAGACTATGAAAAATGTCATGTTGTGTGCAGGACGGCTGCTGTTTCTATTAAAATATTATTAAAAGTTCAGACTAAGGGGTGTTGGTTTCGGGGATGGATGGTTGGTTGCCTTTTGACAGGTTGGCAATTCAATTGTTAGAATATTATTGCATACTTTGTGGCGTATTTACAAGCAAGTTACAAAGAATCTGAAATTTTTCTAAGGAAAACCAAAAGCGCATGTAATAAGCGTGTAGTAGCTGGCTCAAGCACTTTCGTTGAATGGATGTATGTCCTCCAGCGCTTTATCGGCTTAAGTTTTGAGGGGATTTATTTGATGAAGTTGCACTTTGATGTCACACAGAGGCCAGACAGTGGGGTTGGTCTACAAGGGCGCAGAGCGAGAAAGAAAAAATAAAATAAAATTGCAGCCAAATAAAGCAGCCGGGAATTTGCGTTTGAAATATCGTAAGCATTTCCTCTCAATCTGCTACAAATGAAAAATCAAGGACATCTGTTACGACAGCACAAAGATGCTGGCAACTTGTATGTGTCGCACTCTCTCCTTCTCTCTCTCTGTGGCAGTTCCAAGCTGCCTCCCAATGGACGCAAGATTAACTCTTAGTTCAAGCAGACAAAGCAGCGCTCAAGAGCCACAGAGAGTTGGACCGAGAAAGGAAAACGAAACGAAGATAGTTTATAAGAAATTGCCGTTACAATAAGCTCTCAGCTCCAAAGTTGATGCTGTAATGCCCGGCATAGTACAACAATAAAATGCAAATGTTGTGTAGCCATTTTCCAATCTCGCCTAGATACAGGGTTAACGCTTAGATACATTTTCAATCAAGTGAAAGCCGAATAATGACATTTTACAAGAAATCCCCGTTGATTGGTTTTTTTAATTAAAAGTACGAAAATACGACGTTTTTAAATAAAAACAAATTCCTGAAATAATATATAAGTGTAAATACGATTTTCCTTTAAAAAAAAGTTCTTTCAAATGGAGTCTTTTGTAATGTTTCCTTATATTTGAGCATCATGTTTATACATATGGGCTTATGGGTCACTACCATAACCCAACAATGCACTATGAAAATAACTTAAACCATATTTATCGAATTGGTAAAAGATGAACTAAAATATTGTATTTTACATCGACACATCCTCACTGTTCTACTCTCTTCGACTGACCATGTCCTCTCTTTGTAACTTTTCCCTATTCGCGTCGTAAACAAGCTTCAGATATTCTTTTTACTTTACTGCAGTCATCACAGTAGAATTGAGAGGGTAAAAAGGCTTAAGGCTTATAAGAAATCATCTTCTCTCGGTGGACCTTGTAATCCCTAGCAGGTTCGTCCTCAAGTTAGCGAATAGGGAACAGCCTCCAAGACATGGATATGAGGGATCTCAAACACATCCCGCGGACCACACAAGCCGGAGGAAGCCCACTCTGTTATGACCCCATCACGATAGCCCAACATTCCTTAAAGTGGGTTGCGTTGGGCTAGTAGCCCGACCGCAAAAAAATCCTTTATTAAGAAACTGATAATTCCACCCTAAGATAGTGACTATCGTTATGTAAGTATTACATTTTTTTTTTATTAATTTATGATATTTACTGTATGTCAAGGAATAAATAGAAAATTAGAAATCATTAAGTGAATCGTGGGCTATCAAAAGAAACATTTTTTCGCATCCTAACAATTTGCGCTTAAAAGATAGACCATCAGGTCGGTCGGCATGTAAGCTATGGACCGATGGGCACTTACTACAGCGCACTTACTTTTACCGAAAAATCCCTTTTTTTTAAATCCACAGACCCGTTAAAATTAATTTGAGCCCTGTAATATACAGGATTGTATCACTATATCGGCCAAGCTTTAAAGTAATCCGTCAATAGGAATCAAAATGTTTTAGAAATTGTACTTTTATATAGTATGATAGGTTTTTGAGGTGTTCTGTTGGTCCGAAATCCAAACTTCTTTCGTACGATATATTTGATTTCTAGAAAAAAATATTATTAATATTATAAAAATCGTTTTTTTTTTGGTTTTTCCACTATGTAATTAAAACTCAAGATCCAATGCTCTCGGTATACTTATGCATGGGAATTCTTTAAGTAAAAGTTTTTTCGCTTGAAGAATGAAGATTATTTTTTCGAATTTCAAATGTCTTAAAGCTTGTGAAGCTTAGAAATAGTTTAAAGACAACTTATGAAAGAAAATTGGCCTATCGGACTCTTCAGAGTACAGGCTCTGTCTGGAAGACGATGAAACCACCAGGCATATTCTCTGTGACTGCCCAGCGCTGGTATGGGACAGAGCCTGTCACATGGGAAAGGAACTGATTAGTCCCTTCCATCTCAGGGCAACACCAACAAAAGACCTACTGCTATTTATGAGAAAAGCGGAAAGTCTTTTGTTTTAACCTTAGGTATGGTACAAAAGACCTTTTGGTCGCAGTGCCCCAACTCTCTGTGAGGTACCCTTTTAGGAAAAAAAAATACTCCTTAACCTTAAGCAAAAAATAATAATTTGACTTTATAAATAAAAAGTAAGCAAATATTTAATAAATGTTAAGAAAAAAGGGGAAGTGCATTTTCAAACTTTTAAAAAATTCAATTTGCTAAAATAGTAAACTTAAAAAAACAACTTTGGGATACCCTTTACCACCACATTGCATTTTAATCTAAAAATTCGAATTTTTAACCCAAAATATGTTTTCAGACCGATGCCTCCTATGGGGGTTTCATGATAATGCCTACCGATTTTGATCGAATTCGGTACAGTGATAGGGAACAACTATCGATTGCCAAGTTTGGTTACAAACGAAATATCATCTAAAACTTTTTTTTTTTTCAAGGCCACCTGAAACTTCCTTATTTGAGCTACATAATAGAGCCCCAATATCAAAAAAAATAAATAAACATACTACCCGTAGGATAATAACATTATCTTTTACCATCTTTGAGATCAACTGAGAGACGTATAAAGATATATCAAACTCTCTACTCACCATAAGTTTGGCGAATTTCTGACGCTTCCAACCTGAAAAAAAGAAAATTTATATTTTTAAAAAATATTTTGTACTTTTTTCAAAATCTGCAGCTTTTTAGTTCTCTCTTTTTAATATCGAAAATATATAAATTATTAAGCTACATGCTCTATTGCGATACTTTAAGCCCCTAAAACAGACAAATACTGTACAACCAAAAAAAGACACCCTGTACAATTTGGCATAAGCAATTTCCTGCAACAATTCTTTTTTTGCACTTTTACCAAGACATATTTAAAGCTTACAATTGTAGCCAGAAGCAAAAGTGGAAAATTCAAAAATGATTTCTTTTGCATAAATCACACATATCTCTCTTGAAACTCTTGAAAAAGTGTTGCCACCCTTTGCATGGAAAGTTTTAAAATACAATTTTGTTAGTGGCATTGTTGTTTGCCCTTGACATTTTGCTAAATGATGATGACGTTGAAATTATATATACGTACAAACATGGATCAAGTTACCTTCATAACTTGCATACTTTTTAGCAGAGAGTGAGAGTCAGGAGAGAGAGAGAGGCAGCTTATAAAAGAGCTGTAACTGCTATTAATTTTGCATCTCAAGCTGTATGTGAATTCTGTGGCATTCATGACAGCCAAGATGCAATAGAAAGCAAGGTATGCGTGCCACAAGGTGTCTCCACACCTTTCACTCTTACTCTCGGCAAATGGCTCAAATGTCAATGTCTGTGTGTGTCTTGGTCTAGACAATGTCTAGCTTGATGCCATATTATCAACACATTTATATGAAATTTAATCTAATCAAATTGTCAAATATGCGCAGCCATAGTTATTCGCCTAGACTGTCTGCGCCTTAAAGTATGCTACATTAATTTTTTTGTCGCCGCCAGTTGTTAGCTTATTGACCTTAAATTTATGCTACTTGTCGTATGCCGCCCAAAAGTGTGGTCGGCGCTTTTGAATAATTCAAAAATACTTTACCAACACCAACCAAAAAAAAAAGAAACAACACTGACAGGGCTGTATTTGCCGTTGTTGCTCTTGCTAACAGCCCCTCAGACATTTATACATAATAAAATTTATGATTTTTATAGCTGGTCGTGCTGCTGTCGCCATTTTCGACGCCAACGGCTCGCGACTGAGATTTTTCCTGGGATTTCCTTTCCCGACTGTCAACTTAACGCGTGCGTTGACAGCTGCCTCCCTTTGTGCCGGATAGAGTTGGCTGGTGAGGGGTTGCTGTATATTTTGGCACCTTAAAAGGCACAAAAGCGTAACCAAAACCAACGACACTTCTTCTTTTTACACGCTGCGCACTGCTTTCAACTTCAATGTGCTTTGCATTCGTAAATAGTTGGCGTTGCTTCCAGGTAGCCAAGGTACCTTGGAAAAAAAGGAAGCTTGGAGAAACCACCAAGTGGTGGGTAACCGCTGGGCACGACTGCCGCGCCGGAAAGTTAATTTTGCGCTGTATTTATTATTTATGTGCATTACTTGGCTTTTTCAAAAGATTTTCACTTAACTTTTTCCGTGTATGCTTTTAGACAGTCGAAATAGTCGGAGAAATAATGCACAAGTGCAGCATAAGATTTATGCGTCTAATAATAAAGATTATACGAGACACTTGTGCTAACCGCCTTTTGAATGCAGAATCAGGTGGTAAAAAGCGAGCATAGCAGTTTTCTTTTAGTAAAAATGTGCTAGTGCAAAATTGAAGGTATACGAAATTTTGACATATTTTACCGACTATTTACAGGTCGTTTGCGAAGCTATAGAGTCACACATCCGCACTTTTGTTTTATTATTATTATTTTGAAAAAAATATTCAGATTCATTCTCCGAAGCGCGGCGAAATATGTTCTATTTGAAATTTCTAACTAACCACCAGCTTAAATGATGAGTTTAAAGGATTAAATTTGGAGTAAGTTAACCACTATAAAATAAACGAGTTAAATCCTCAACCATGATATTGTAGATATAAATACTTAGCACATCAGTGGCCCAGCACACAAAAGGCGGAGCATCTTAGTGCCCTATAAAAATGTTTATATAGTATTTTTCGAAATCTTTTGAACTTTATGCTTATAGAATCCTTGCCATCCATTCTTTGGGCAACCCGGAATGTTATTCTGATCATTGATCCAGCGGGCGGATTGCTGAATGTCGCGGCAGCTTAGAGACCAGCGAAACTCCAGAAGCTGAATCTGCTTACGTCATCTACCTGAGGAAGGCATGCTCCAATAAGTATGAGTTCCAATTAAATCGAGGATAGTGACTGCTCCAAAGTTAAAGATGAAAGAACAAACTTACACCGAGAGGGAAGATTGGAAACAAAAAAAGCCCCCACCAAGGAGAACTTGCCAACGATCTACACTGACTGCTCGACGACGAAAGAAAGCGCAGGAGTGGTCGTTTTCTCTAAACAGCTTTCGACGAAGCTATCATTCCATCTTACAACTAGTGCATCGGATTTCAAGCCCAGATAACCGAAGCTTGGCAATCGGCAAAACTTGTAGGCATCTTGGTTGAATGAAAAGGAACGCTCTTGAAGCTCTGCTTTGTATACCAAGACTAGTAACTTACCCACCGGCATCAAAACACTCTGCTGGGTACTGGGACACTCTGGTGTACTAGGTAACAGAAAGAGAAACGAGTGCCCTAAGTTGATTACTAATACTACTATATTGGCCATTCCAACCCGCTATAGGTCCTGGCTGCGGAAATTATTCTACGTTAATTCGCAATCTCAAGACTACGAATATTCTCCGTTGCATGACTTTCCCATCACAAAGGCGGGCATTCCTGCAGTCGTCGACCTTCCAGTGATTTCCGCTTTAATACCTTTTTAGCTGCAGCATTATTATCGATTCGTGCAACATGATCCAACCATCGCAGACGTACTAGATGAGCGTCGACGTATTGCAGCTCGTGGTTCATTCAAATACGGAAGTCACCACCAATATTAACCAGTCCAAAGATACGTCGAAGGGAAAGCCCCTACAATCGCCTTATCGGTTAACACCATGATTCAGCGAAATTGATAATGGTGAGGGTTATTTTCGTGTGTCGGGAGTGGGCTCTACTCTTCAATTCCTAACTCAGCCCAAATTAAAATCGGTTAGCAAGATTGGTCCATCGGCACTTTTTCAGTTACCTTTACGGATATTAAATGATGCCTTCCAGTCATCACTTGGGAAATCAGCGAGACAGTCAGAGCTTAGGGCGAAATAGCGTGGGACATTATATTCGGCTATCACATCTTCCGAGCAAACTTGCCAAGGTATAATCCATTTCATAAGAACTGGGACAGGATAGTGCTAGGAGTTTCAAATGGGCATTGCATAATGTTATTCATTACGACCTTTACAGTAGCTGCGAAGATAAATAGGAGACAGAAAGTATTCAATCCCTACTACGTGACTACCCCGAATCCAATTTCTGGTAAAACCTTCTTCAAACAAGTCCAACAAATCTGCCCATAGGGTATCTAGCCACTTTCATGTATGAATATATTTATGATTTGCTTTATGTCCTGTTCGAGCATAGGCATTGTTGTTGTTGTTCGTTAGCAATAGATTTGAGATTGTAGGGCGCTAATCACGATCGATTTGGCTTATGACCGTGTACCGCTCTCGATTTGCCCCAAACTGTGGTTAGTATCGTTCGCCGAAGAAATGCATTGACACGGATGTGGCCGCACAAAGTGCTAATAGCAGGCTGAGAGTCAGGTTTCCCATGACTCTCATTAAATCCTCAAAATGGTTCAGCATTGCGAGAGCTCCTAGTTCCCACACGCCACCGTCTTCCAGCCAAACGCTTCATGCTTGAAAATTAATTATAATTACAAAGAACCACATGGTCTTTGGGTTATCTTGACATAGACTGAGCAGCATAACTAACCTAATCTAATATGATTCGTTTAACGTTCTAGTTCCTATGCATTTTGGCAAATTAGAAGTTTTGGACTCATTTAAAGTTATTTGACCCTAGTTAAAAATTAAACTTCCTAAAAAACACCCTTTATAGCCAACATAAGGTAAAGACTATCATCTTAATGGCCTATGTTCCACCTTGGAACTCTAGGAAACATATATATATATTATCTTAATAATAGGTATATGCTAGCTGCTCCATTTTTGTAAACATAAATCTCTTCACATTTAACTTAAGTCGCCTTTAACAAGTTTGGCCTACAGCTAGTTCCAGCTTATTCCGTCCAGTTCAAAAGTCTGTCAAAATCTGATTTGCCACAATATTAAATTACATTCAATTAATTATTGTTAACAAACCCACGTCTGTGACTGTCACTCGAATTTCGCTTTGTTTGCCTCAAGCATGCCCAAAATTTCGATGCCTTTTGTCTAATTGGATTTGTGCTCAAAATGGGTTAATGAAATAGTAAGCATTCGATGGTAGGTACCCAAAGTCCTGTGTACATATACTTAGAGGCAGAGAGAATAGTCCTTGAGCAAGACAGCCGCTTAAAATCGTATTAATTAACACTCATTTACGGCAAAGAGAGTCTCTTGAAAATCTGTGTGTCTACGTTGCTCATACGCCCGGTGAGCTTCAATTGTTACAGCTGCTGGTAATCGTAATCATTTGGCAAATTTCAATGTATCTGTGTGGGTGTGCGTATCTGTGTCTGGCAATGTCTGAGTGTGAGTATGCTTAAATTTGCTTTTAATTAGTGTAGACTTTAGTGGAAAGCAGGAGGAGTTGGAGTGGCAGGACGCGGAACAGTCGGCAGCATTGGGAGCTCAGCTTGAGCTCCTTGTAGTATTTGCATGTCTGCCTTGCTCCTTGTGTGGCAACAATGCGTCAAAGTGTTATATGCAAATAAGCCGCATGTGCAGGGTGTGCAACATTTGCAAGACTTTCGCCCCCCCAACTATCCATCATTACTACGTAGTATTGTTGTTGCAGCAAATGTTGCAAACTGGCACGCGGACATGTTTGATTACAAGTGCATGTTGTGCCCGGAATGCAAAGTGACCAACCAGCCTTGTAGCAAAGCAATACATTCCAAGACATGACTCACATTTGCAATCTCATACGAATGTGCACTTCGGATTCGGAAGTGGTCTGCATCCCATTCCTATTCCTTAATGGATGTAAATCCAGACAAAAAGAAGTAGCAAAAATGCAATGCTAATTGAAGATTTACAACGAATTGAAATTACACTGATACAGAAGGTCCTGGTGGGGTCAGGAAGTGCATACTATTACGGTATCTGTACTTTTCGTAAATCTTTTTGAATATTATTATTATATTATCCGAGACAAAATTATTTTTTTGTCTTCTCTCCAGATTCTGGTGGTAAACAGTAAAAAATGGCTTCGGAAATCTGGGCTTGAAATCTCAAAAAGTACAATAAAAAAAATTTATTTATCCGTTCATATGAAAAAACTTACAGATTTTAGTAAAAATAAATACAAATTTGTATATATATATAAAAGAAACTTATGTTTGACGTGTTACGAAGGTTCTCATGATCAAATCTGATTTTTGCGTGTCTTAGAGGTTGTGAATACGGAGGTTTTAAGCCTATTGCTTAAGTATTTTGTGTATATTGGTTCGTGAGATATACGCATTTTTGTGAATATCGGTTTTTGTGTGTATATTGCCATACATACAAAAACTGGCGAAAATTAATCGAGGTCCAACATCGTTTTAATCATTGAGAACAATGAATGGCGTATTGTGTGCAACGTGTCGAGAGGCACGTCAAAAATTTAGTTTGTTGGAAAATTATTTTGTTGCTATTAGTGCTCATCCATATCAAAAACGTGTGCTATTTGCAATTATTTTGGCAACATGTTTTCCATGAAATCCTCCTGAATTAAGGTTAAAATATCAAGATTATTTTTCAGAAGATATTTTGTTTCGGGTACGTCAAGCAAAACGTAATCCAGTGATGGAATTTACTCCGGAAGCTTACAACAAAGCTTAATTCATATTGAAGATCTATGCTTGGCTATGGCTAATAAAACATTAGGACTATTGGGAATGCCGTCTCCTAATCGATCAATGCATAATGTATTTCAATTGGAAGAAATGCAGCGAATCAAATTAATTATCAATCTAATTATATTGCCCAGGAACGTGAAGATCGCAATGAACGTTAAAGAATTCGGTTAAGACAGAAACATGAAGCGCGACATTAGACAAATAATGGCGCTAGTTTGAATCGAGCTGCAAACTAATCTGAAAATCTTATATTGTTCCAGATAAGCTAACTACAGAATCTTGCGATGTTTATTCTCTTTAAAAGTAAGTCTCACTAGTACACAATAAAAAACTTAAAGACAAAAATTGTATAATTGGGCGAATTTTTCCTAAATAAGATGATTCCACAAAAGCTTGTGTCTAGTCTATTAGGATGTGTTTTGCAGGAGGTCAGAATAAAGAAAAAAAAGGAGCCAAAATACCTTTAAAACAAAACAACAAAACTTGGCGATACGTTGCACCAAGGTACATATTTACACTGATGTTGCGTGTACAAGACAGGGGAAGAAACTGGGCTAACCTACATCAAAAGTTATTAAACCTTAAACCAAATCTCTTTGTAGAAAAATTATCATTAATTAAATTAATTGATTTTGAATGCCACTGGCGATAACATGTGACCGTCTGCTTCTGTAGATGAAATGTTAATTATTGATACATTTATGAAACCTGTCAGGCCTTTAAATTTTAACGGGAGGCTTTTGTCAGCCTTAAGCCTTAAAAGTGAATTAAAGTGGCTTTAGTAGCATTTTTGTTCAAAAATTATATAGTTACTTTATTTTCAGTTCTTGAGCTGAGAGATTCAATTTGGCAATAATTTGTAATGGACTTAATTTGCGAAATGATTTGAAAAAGTTTTTTTTTCTAGTTGTTCAACATCTCTAGAATAAGTACAATCAAAATACGCCATAACTTAGTTCTAGCAAAAGGCGTTTAAATTACAGGCTTTTTGGTATTTTCTTGCAGCAAATGTGCCAGGTTGTTGTCTTTCAATTCAGGCCAAAACAAGTTTAAATGGTCCGAAAGCAAACATCACCAAATTTCGGCTTTTATATCCCAAGATGTGGCACATTAGCGCCACCTGCCCAAACAATTGCTCTATAAAGCAGATATTTTCAGATATAATTGAGATGTTGAATATTGTTTAAGTTCTTGTATTATCTCTTAAGTTATTTTTTCGACAAAATTTTGATACATATACCTATTCCTTCAACTTAGAGACACAGTCTCAGCCTAATGTTACTTACGTAAAAGTCTTCATCTGCTTCAACTTAAACATATCTGTCATATTTAAATACCCATTAAAATCTTAATTGGCACAAGTATTTCGAAAGTATTTTAAATCCTTAATAATGTAACATAAAACGCCGCAAGTAAACTCAAATTAATATGCTAATGAGTTTCTCGGCAAAATATTTCATGTCGTTTATTTTTTTATCGCATTTAGCCTTAAAAATAATTCACTAAACGCACATAAAATTTTTAATACAGTCCCGCTTGGACTAGGAGAAAGCAAATTAAAGCGCTTAAGAGCTGCAATTAAATCTTTTACACTGACGACTCCATTGTCATTTAAGCAAAATGAAATCCCCACACACAAATTCACAATCCCATGCACATAGTTCACCCACTTGCCCAAATGGCCAGTAAATGGCACACCATAACATATATATATATAAAAACCCGAGTATATATATTCTGGAAAGTCATACAAGTCACAAGAAGGCGGAGTGTAGCATATCCAGCATATGCGCTTGTATTTTCATTAAAATCAAAAGTATAATTAAATTCTTGGACCCCATCTGGCCGCAAGCAGTGTTCCGGAACCCAGTCCTGGTCATCCGTATATACGGTGACCTATGCGTATACATGCTGGGAATTTGTTTGTTATGACAGCACAGAGAGAAGACGAAAAAAAAAAGAAGGAAAGCAGCAAAACAAAAAACTGTAAATGGGATTTCTTTAGTTTGCTATGAGTCCGTACGGAGTTTATGTCGCTTTGCCCCCTGCTTCATCACACTCTGCCTCCACCACGCTTGTTGACAGCACACGCACATGTCAAGGGACATAGGAACAAGGGACAGGGGGGACACTGGGACATTGGGGCAGTCCGTCGCCTTTGTGGTCATTAGACAAATACGTGCCACATGCTTTTTTAAATAAGTGCAAAAAGTCATTCACTTTGCTTTACTTGCCACATTCTTTTTTTTTTGTCGCTTTTGTTTTATTTTGTTTTTAATGAAGTGCACTGATTAATGCATAAAACAGACGCCAAAGCAAAAACCCAAAAGGAAACTACAAAAAAAATGATGGGATTAAAGCGGATTGAAAAAACGCTCAAATAATACTTCCGGTTTGCGTTTTGCTGACTTTAGTTGAATTTGTGGCCAAGTTTCAATGGCTTTTCAATTGTGCAATAAATATTAATGTATAGTAAAAAAAAATGAAACAAATAATCAATAATTTAAGCCACAGTAGCGAGCACGTGCTGTGCATGGCTGCCATTGCAGCAGGCTTCAGTGGCGTAGGCAGAATATTACAAGGGGCATGTTTTATTACTTAAAATGTTTGTTGTAAAATAAGAATTTTTAGTTGGGTTTTTATTTCAAAACAATCATAGGTGGAGCCAGCATTGCAAATCGGTTGATAAGTACGAACAGAATCGTTACATTGCCAGCTGAGGCAATCGGTCAACAACTCCACAGAATCTCGCTCGTATTAGTGAAAGAACCTGTCGGGAATGGTTTCAAAAGTTTAAAAATTGCGAATATGACGATCAAGACAAGGATCGTCCCGGACCCGTGAAAAAGTTCAAGGATACAGAATTAGAGACTTTACTGGATGAAGATGGTTTTAGAACGCAATAGTAGCTTGCAAATTTATTGGGCGTGACACAGCAAGCCATTTCTCATCGCCTAAATAGGGACATTGGGTGCCGTACGCGTTGAAGCCGAGAGACATCGAACGCCTCAACTCCTTAAACGGCAAAACAGAAAGAGTTTTTTGCATCGAATCCTGACCGGCGATGAAAAGTTGATCAACTATGACAGCCCGAAGCAGAAAAAATCGTGGGGGCTTCCCGGCCATGCAACAACTTCAACAGCGAAACCGATCATTCATGGCTCGATGCTGATGCTCTGTATTTGGCGGAAACAGCTCGGCGTAGTGTACTATGAACTCTTGCATCCAGGCGAAACGATTACAGGAGCCCTATATCAGACGCAACTAATACGCCTGAGTAAAACTGAAAAACGCCCAAAATTCTCGGAAAGACACGATAAGGTCATACTTCTACATGAAAGCGCTCAGCCACATGTGTCCAAGGTAGTGAAAACATAGCTGGAAACTTTGAAATGGGACATCCTACCCCACCCGCCGTACTCTTGTAACATCGCCCCTTCTGATTTTTCCTTATTCCAATTAATGACGCATGAAATGGCCGAACAGCTCTTTTGTTCTTTCGAGGAAGCCAAAAATTAGATCGATTCGTGGATCACGTCAAAAGAAGAACAATTTTTCCGACAAGGAAATCAGAAGCTGCCAAAAAGATGGGAAAAAGTTGTGGCTAACAATGAAAATTATTTTGAAACGAGTTTTTTACAATAAAGCCTCAAATCATGAGAAAAAACGGCGGTTTTTTTATTTGTACACCCAATACAAAAACTTTTTATCGGCACATAGGCTAGACAACCCTAAACCTGTTTTTATGGAAACGCAGGAGTTTAGATGTTCATATCTCGACCAGAGTGCTCCAGAGATGCGGCGACCGGACGCCATGTCAAATTCTCTTTCAGCCAAAGCTCTAGCCGTCTCCCTGATATGCTATTCGACGTCCTGTAATAGTTTTTTTATGTACGGACCGCAAGGTTACCTGCCAACGCTGAGTCATTCCTGGTGCACTCTTCCGCCGTCTCATTACCAGGCACACCTGAGTGAAATAAACAGAGGTTTATTGAATGGAGATGGATTCGGTCGAACAGTTTTCGTTTTGAAAACGAATGTTAAGTGCATCCAATTCCATTAAAACAAATTTTTCATGTGCTTTGAAATTAGAACGAAATCGTAAAATAGTTTTAATCAAAATCATTTGATTGGAATTTATCAATGTGGATTAAGACCCGGAAAATCTACGATAGACCAGATATTCTTATTGCAAAATAAAAAAAATCCTGGATAAAACTCGTGAAAAGCAAATCGCCACTCACCATCTTTTTGTCGACTTCAAAGCTGCTTATGACAAGCCCAGCAAAACTAGCTCGGCTGTGCATGACGACCTGAAAAACTGTTTTTTTTATACCAAGCGAGGTTTCAGACAGGGTGATACACTACCATGCGACTTTTTCAATCTTTTGTCGCAAGACCGATATCAGCGGGTCAGGCACAATCTTTTATAAGAGAGACATTGACGTCATTTGAGCAGTCAGTGAAGCTGTCTCGAAAATTTAAAAAGAGTCGAAAATCATGAGTTTGACGGAATCCATAGACAAGACGGAATACTGGAACGAGTCCACGTGACTTAGATAGTTAGAACTTCGAAGCTGTAAAGGATTTCGTCTACTTAGGCACAAAAATTAATAAAAACGTCTTCAGTAAGGTTATGGATCGCCGGATGACACTTGCAAAACGGTGCTACTTTAGGATCAGAAAGGAGCTCAATATTAGACGTTGGAAGGACGTTGTCCACAGAGACGCCCGCCGCTTCGATGGGAGGACCAATTGGCGCCGTCATGATCAAGATCTCGCTGGCGAGTGATAATTTTCGCGGCTAAGATCGATAGCCAGTTGTAATGGCCAAAATTACAGATAGTTTTGACCTTAATATTTATATTTCCAAGAGTTCCAAGGTGGAACATAGGGCCAGAATTGACCTTAGTACTACTATCTATAAGATTCCCTGACTTGACTGTTTTTTTTGTCGTCCTTAGCTGAAGCATGGGGATCTATTTTAATAACTGTTCGAAGAGAACAAAGCTAGGCAAATGTTGGTAGTCACCGTCGTATAATTTTGTATAATTATTTATTATTGCTACTTCTAAATATATTTAGATAATTATTTTATTGGGTCGATCACTAAGTAATTTCTTTTGATGACAACAGCTGATCTTATTCAAATTTTTCGCAGTCAACTTCACATTTAACAGCTTTACCTTTATATATTCGAACCGCTGATATAGTAAGGCTTTTTTGTAAAAATGTTGTTAAATTTTTTGGAATAGTTTTTTTTAGGTGCCCTATCTAAGATGGAAGATCGAAAACAACAATTTCGGCATATTTTACTGTTTCACTATGAAAAGGGTAAAAATGCACTTCATGCATGGCGAAAATTTTTTGATGTGTACGGAGAAGTTGTGTTGACGGAACGCCAATGCCAAAATTGGTTTGCAAAATTTCGTTCCGGAAATTTCGATCTTGAGGATGCACCACGACCTAGAAGGCCTCTTGAAACCAATGTGGATAAAATAAAATCGTTGGTCGCTGCAAATCGTCGAATAACAACTCGAGAGTTTGCTGAAATATTAAATTTGTCTAACGCGACCGTTCACAAGCACATGAATCATCTAGGATTAAATTCTAAGCTTGACATATGGGTTCCTCTTATTTTTACAGAACGAAATTTGCTTCGTCAAATTAACGACTGTGATTTGCCTTTCAAACGTCAAAGAAATGATCCATTTTTGAAGCGCGTGAATGGGACTGTTTACAAGAATGTAAAGCGCAAAAGGTCATGGTCTAAAAAGGATGAACCAGCTCAAACCACTTCGAAGGTTGATAGTCACCAAAAAAAGGTTATGTTGTCTGTTTGGTGGAATTTCAAAGGGATCGTTTATTTTGAGCTTTCGCCCGACAATACTACGATTAATTCTGAAGTGTATTGTGATCAGCTGGACAAATTGAGTGATGCACTCAAACAGAAGAGGCCAGAATTGATCAATAGAAAAGGTGTAGTGTTCCACCTAGATAATGCGAGACCTCCTACAAGTTTGATGATTCGCCAAAAGCTTTTGCAGCTTGAATGGCAAGTGCTACCACACCCACCATAATTTCCAGACTTATCACCTTCCGACTACTCTGAAAAATTTTTTGGATGGCAGAATCTTCACCTCAAATCAGGACGTCAAAACCCACTTGGACAAGTTTTTTGCCTCCAAGGATCGTAAATTGTATCAGCGTGGAATCAATCTCTTGCCCGAAAGATGGCAAAAGGGATTGGATCAAAATGGAGAATATATAATTTCATAAAATGCTTTACACAACAAAAAAATCGTATTTAAATTGCACTAAATAAAACGAAAATACTTCACTAAGTATGAACGACCCAAAAAATCTAAAGTATTTTAGTTTTTATAAAATGGTAATTGTATTGATCCTGTTTTTTTATCGTCTGTTCCAAATCAAGACTAATTCCGCAAGTGCACAGAGCGCTGATATGGCATCAGCGCGTCAGCTGCATGAATTTGTTGCAAATTGTTTGCAAATTTCAGCGTTAGCTTATGCACGCTCCCATAGACCACAGCGTATTTGATTTTTTTGCGCTGATAATTTCATGTCATGCAAGCTCAAGTCAGCGCTTTGTGCACATGCGTTTCCTAACTCTTACTCTAGTTTAGTATAATTTGTAACGCCAATAAACGTCTATCGAAGCTTTTGCAAGTCTAAAATATCATGAACTAATCTCCAACGATCAAATAAATAAGTTCACGAAGCTGACTCAATGCTCGTTGAATGCAAGAAAAAACTTTATCTTTTTGTTTTGATACTCTTACTGACAGTACGTTAACTTCTACGTCACTGTCCTACATATGTATTTGGCACACTCCCAAACACACCTACACCCACTCTCACACACACACACACACGCATGCAATACAAACATAGTTAAAAACACTTGCATAGATTTATGAGCTCAGTCAACAGCAATGGCGGCAAACGCGCATTTCGTGCAGTCAATAACATTGTTTAAACTTCACTTCCGACTTTTTGTAAACGCATACATTTACATGTATGTATACATTTATATGCACATATGTATTTGTATATATACACTTATATCGCACAATCAAACAGTTAGCATCCTTACATGCATACATAGAAGGAAACAATACATACATATAGTATGCATGTAGTGCTGTTGATAATGGCGCGAGAGTGGCTAGAAAAAACATTCGAACATGCTGCAAAAAATAATTGGTATTGAATTTATTTATATTTAAATCCATTTGATTTTATTCGTATGGCGAGTTACAGCTTGCTTAATGGCTAGATGCAATTTAAGAGCTTTATAAAATAGTTTGTTTTTTTATAAAATTGAATGTAACTAAATTAAAATTTATTTATTAATTGGGTAAAAAAATTGAACTAATTTTATCAGAACTATTCGCCAATTTGCATTTATTATAAATTTTAAGAGCAGCGTAAAACAAATGTGTTTGCTGCAAATTTGAATGGTGAAAAAAGAATCAAAAAAACAGTTTCAAAAAGTTTAAGCATTTTATCCATTTTTATTTATTTATATTTTCCATACAAGCTTAAAATACAATCTTCTTTTGTTTTAGAACTAAGTCAAAGAAAACTTATATTTTGTGCAATAATATTTAGTTGTTCCAAAAAAAAAACAACTTCAATAGAGTTAAGAATGTATTTCGAATTTAAAATAAAGTAGCTATATAGCCATGATGGATAATACTCTTCAAATTACCCTAAACTGATCTAAGTGAAGGGCTTAGCATCAACCCCCAAATAGCTGTGATTTTTCCCTTTACGAAGAGATAAAACATGCAACTTCAAAATCTTGTTATTAACAACACTGAGGTGGAGTACTCAGACCAGGTCAAATATCTAGGTGTGGTCCTAGACAAACGACTCAACTAGAACTCCCACTTAAAACAAGTGCTCTCCAAAGCTACTCGAGCCATGTGGGTCTGTACAAAATTCTTAGAATTCTTCTTAATATTAAAGAATGGATATATCGTATGGTGGTACGGCCTATCGTCACATATGCAGCCATTGTGTGGTAGCCCAAGATGCAGCAAAATGTGGCCATCAATAAACGCAGCAAGCTTCAAAGACTAGTATGCATATCTCTCGGGAGCAATGCGTACCTGTCCGACAGCTGTCATGTAGTCAGTCCTTGATCTCACACCATTGCACATTTTCATCAAAAAATCAGCCACGCTGAGTCTACTACGTAGCCATATCACGTCTGGACTCTTAGCAAGTGACACTGGTCATGTCGCACTTATATATTCCTTTCCTGACGTATCAATCTGCTCTAGATCAGCTCTTATGATCACGGATCTTTTTCATAACAAGAAATTTAGATCTCTTTTCCCAAGTCGGGACACTTGGGCTGACGGCAGCCCCTGTGGAAACCCCCGGTAGCAACAATGGTTCAAGGATGGGTCCAAAACTGAGCAGGCGGAGATTCATGCCATAAAGATCTGCGTCCTTAGTATCCCTTTCAAGGGAAGTAAGGCAGCAAACATATGCATATTTTTAGATAGCCAAGCTGCTATTAGGTCATTGTCATCCTGGAGCAACTCCTCCAGGATGATTAAAGAATGCCATAACTACCTCCAAACGCTGTCCGCCCGGAACAAAGTTGTGCTAAGTTGGGTGCCTGGACACTCGGGAGTGGATGCTAACACGATCGCTGACGATCTAGCACGACAGGGTGCTTCCACCCTGACCGCCGTTTTGTGGTATTGGTTGGCACACGTTTAAATCCATGATAACCAAATTGACTGCAGGAGAACATAGGAGATACTGGTTCTCTCTTCCGGGACTTCGTCAAGCAAAAGTGCTTGTCAAACCTCTGGATGCGATCAAGACAAAAGGTCTTGGCAGAGCGGACCTAAAGCTCCTGGTAGCTTACCTATCTGGCCACCACACTGTTAGATACCATCTACAGAAAATTGGCCTATCGGACTCTTCAAAGTGCAGGCTCTGTCTAGAAGACTATGAAACCACCAGACATATTCTCTGTGACTGCCACGCGCTGGTATGGGACAGAACCTGTCACATGGGAAATGAACGGATTAGTCCCTTCCATCTCGGGTCAAAACCAACAAAAGACCTACTGCTATTCATACGGAAAGCCGAAAGTCTTTTGCTTTAGCTTAAGGGTATTGTACAAAAGACCTTTTGGTCGCAGTGCCCCACCACTCTGTGAAGAACCCTTTTACGGAAAAATAAAGTCACCTCAAGAGAGGGGAGAATGTATTTCGAATTTAAAATAAAGTAGTTATGTAGCCATTTTTAATTTCAGATAAAAAGTTTTTCTTTTTCCTCATTTTATTAATATCATATCAAATTATTTTGTTTTTTATATCAATATGTCTTTAAATAAAATTTTGAAAATGACTGTATCGGAATTTGAATTAACCGTAAAAAAGTAGATTTCTTCTTAAATATTTATTACTTTTCTGGTTTTTATAAAAACGATTACGCATATTTTATCACCTGCCAATTTCAAATTTTTTTGTGTGGTTTGAATCTGATTACTTTTATATAAGTAAAATTAAATTGAATTGAGAAAATGGATTTAAAAGTACACTAGGAACTAAAATAATATTAAAAATATTCCTTAATATTCTTAGATGGCCAATTTCAAGTTAGATATTTTGAGGTAATTATTTTGATTATTTTTTGCTGCATGAACCCAAAATTTATGGCGTATACAAACTCAAATGGAGTTTTAGGCTAACGTTTATATTAACATAGCATTATCAAGGTATAAATATTTAAAATACTGTTATGTGTATCAAATATTCGATATCTAAGAAACTTAAAAAAAAAATGTAAAGGCGCTTTAAAATTAGCAAGCCCATCGATGTTGCAAAAATCCTTATTTAAAAAATATGTTCAGCTAGTCATCCAGGCAAAGCGAGTTGTATATCGTTTTATAAAATGATTAAAACCACCCTAGCTTATTGTAATGCATAAAGGACTTTGGATAATTGTATACAGTACTTCATTGCATTGTTTTATTTGTGCTTCAAATGCCAGCAAGGATAAAAAATACAAAACAAACAAAAGCAGAGATACACTTAATATTGTTTGCCAAATGTGCTGCCAGCTTTTGGCCAAATGCCCTTTCAGCCCTCTAACGCCTCTTGTTGCACTTTGGCAGCCATTTAACTTAAACTGATGTCCTGTTCCTGGTCTGGACTCTTGTCAGTGAGTGTGTGCTGGCTATTGTGTGACCATTGCAGCATATCCTGCAGCCAATTTCTATAGTCGGTTTTATACATGCTTATCTATAGCCATACACAAACTCTCACCACACACACTCCAACACACACACATACGCATAGAGATTTATTTACTTTAGTCCTGGCACAACTATTAGAAATAACATGACATTGCTGTTCCTATCATTTCTATTGGAGTCACTATTTCACATTACTTTCAGACTTAATATTTCCGCAGAGCGAGTATCCTGGAACTAAAACCCTCTCCCAAAAAAATAAAAAGTTGCCAAGCTGCCAACAAATGTCTTTCAATTTAAATTCAAATTTATTGCCACAATAACCACAAATTTTTCGTTCAAGCATTTCATTTCATTTCATTTCTGTTAAATTTTCACTTTATTTTGTATCTTTCACAATTTGTTTACTTTTCTGTTCCCTTTTCAATGTATTTAAAAATTGTATCTTTTGTTTTGCATGATGGAAGCTTAGAAGGTGGCGCAGTGGGCTGATTTATTGTTCTTGTCTCGGTGAAAGAGCGAGCGTGACGTCACTAATCCCAGTTAATGGTTATTGTTTGAGTGCTTATTATTAACTTTATAGAAATAAGTTTTTCATCGAAATCTAGAAAAAATTTGTATAAAATGGAAATGAAATGCTTTTCTATATCATTTCACTTCAACTAAGATTCAGAAAAATCGTCTCCTATCTCTCCCATATCCAATGTTATTTCCCATTTGCCTTAATTTCAATATCTTCTATGCAAATTAAACTAAAATCAACTCAGTGACGTCATTCCCACAGCCACACTCCCACATTACCTTGCGTCACCTAAAAAAATTTATCGCATCATGTTTGTTTTTTTTTGTATAAATCTCAACTGCAGAAATAAATCAGCTTTATTACATACTTGCTTCCCCATCGTCATACATATTTACTGCTAAACAAGCCGCCAAAGTTACGCTCCTTACATATTTCATTTGACTTATTGTTGACAAGCTTTTAAATAAATTGAATTTACTGACAGGCCCACAATTCCCTCCCTCCCAGCCTGAGGGCTAGCCGTAGTAGCTACCTTTTCCCGGAACTCAAGGTAAACATTTGCCCAAGATTTACGAGAATCTTTTCAAGACTCGAGCGGTTCGGGGCAGCTGCTCAACGCACTTCTAATGCCCGCAAACTGCAAATTGCTACAAAATCACTTAGCTGTAAATTTTTATGGCCCAGAAGAGCAGAGAGAAAGCCGGAAAGAGAGAACGAAAGAGAATGCGTGAAAAAAACAAAGCAAAAGTTACAAACGGAAGTAATTGTCAGCATATCGTCACTCGGGCAGCCATTTTGCAGCTTGTAAATATGTATGGCTTGCATATCCGCTTGTCCTTGTACGTGTGTATGTCTATGTGTGTGTGTTATGTAATGTAACTGGTAAAGGCTTCATTGCGTTTTATGACATTTTGCGCCATTGCAAAGCGTCAACAGAGTTGGCCATTTTGTGGCTTCACGGCTATTTTGCATTAAATTTCAAATGCATGAAAAGCGAAAGGTGGGTTAAATGTTGGTCAGGGGGAGGAGCGGGGTAAAGCAAGCTGAATTCTGCCCTTGTATCGTATTGTTATAATGTTATTTTCATTAAAGTTTTTTTGTACTCTATAAATGGAGAGCGTATGATGGTATATTCACTTTTTACAAGAGCAAGAAGTGAATTACTAAAAAAATAATCGATTGATTCGAGAATTAGATAGTGTACTATATTAGGTTCCTAGCTGGTGCAAAGGACCTCAAGCATTAGTTTCTGAATTTTTCTTTAATTAAGGTTTGAACTTTTAGTATATGAGGTGCTGTTCAAAATCATAATACACTCTTTAAAGTAAGCAGAAATACTTAAAAAATAAGTATTGTTTTTTTATCATACGAGCTCGTATACTTCTACAAATTAAAAAAAAAGTAAGTGGCGCCATCTATTGATAGATGAGCGAGTTTTTCCTATAATTTAAAAATTCAAGACATAATTAAAAAATTTAATTTTTATACTTTCAGATTTCAATTAAATTTAATTAAAAAAGGAAATTCCGAGTGGTATCATTAAGTAAAATAAAGATTTTTACCCTATGAAAAGCAAGGCTTGTTAATATAAGTTATTTTAAAATAAATAATATTAATCAATAATACGGTTGTTAAGCAACTGGTCGAAAACTTTAACTTTTGGAGCGAAGTGAATATTTTTCTCTCTTAGCCCCCTCAATTAAAGTGAAGGACCAAAAATTTCAATTTGAGGATTCGTTTTCTGCTGAAAAGATAACAAAATAAACCATTCTTTTTAAATTTTGTAAAAATATTGAAAAAATTGAATTATGATAATATTTTGTGCAGCAGCTTCGCAAACACAAAAAAAACTAAGAAATGGGAAATTTATTAAATAAATTAAATAATAAATTAATAAAAAAAGATTTGATATTGCACAAAATTAAAAATTAAATTAAATGCCTGTAGCTTAATCACTAATGAAAAAAATATATATGTGGGAAAAAATATATCCATATTTTCAATAGTAGGCAATATTATCTCAGTAACATTTTGTTTTCCATCCATAACTACGATCATTCATCAACTTATCGATAAATGAATATTTAGGTAGAAGTTTCGATAGCAAGCAACTTCTTTAAACCGAAAAAAATAATAATAGGTAAAAGAGTTAATTATTAAAAAAAACATACATTTATTTTTTATATCACAAGAAGGCCTCCACTGCTCTGTCTACAATCTTTTATAACTTAGAATTAACTTCTACTTCAATTTTGTAATAAAAACGTATATTAAACTTTTTTTTATAATCAGTATTATTTTTGAATAAATTGTAGAATATTTTTTATCCCACCGTTTTTGGTAACCGAATATAATCCGTAAAAGTCTTAAGAAAATAAAAAACAAATTTCAAGTTTTGCAATGCGCTGCAATTTACGAAGTCTTAATATTCGAAACACAAAAATAATGAGGTTAATCTTATTTTTATACCCTGTACCTTTGTACCATGGGTATATTAAGTTTTTTCAAGCCGAAAATGTAAGTAACATATAGAAAAAGTCATCGGAGACACCCCAAAGTTACCTAAAATATAATCAGGGTGAATAGAGAAGTCGATATACCCTTGTTGGTCTGTCCGTTTGAACGCCTAGATCACAGAGATGGTAAGAGGTAGAGTAACCAAACTTTTACATCAGATCCCATATTATTCCACAGGAGACAAGTTTATTTTATTTTTTTTATATCGGGGATAAATTATATAGCTCCCATGTGGGTGTTTGAGACGACCTCGACAAAAAAAAAAAAAAAATTAGATGGATAATTCGTTTGTTTAGGAAGATTTCGTAACCAAATTTGGTATTCAAAAATTTTATGGTTCCCAAGCACTGTACTGTATTTCATCAAAATCGGTTGACTATATAGGATCGGTTGACTATATAGGTCCAATAGGACCGATCGGCCAAAATAGCTTTTTTAAAGCAAAATTTGCTACTATATTTAGTTTTTTAATAAAGATATATGCCATAGGGCCGATCTTACAAAAAATCAATTTTTGAACAAAATTTGTTGTGTTTCTTTTGTTTGTTAAGATATTGGGTATTCCTAAGTTTTTTATAGCTTTTTATAGCTTGTACTAAATTTGATCAAAACCGGTTGTCTATATAGTATAGCTCCCATAGGACCAATCGGTCCAAAAAAACGATTTTTATACAAAATTCGCTATGTTTCGTCTGTTTGTCAAGATTTTTTTTTTTTTAAAACTGGATTTTATTGCAAGCTAGTGGTACAGGGTATCCCAAAGTCGTTCGCGCCCGACTTTACGTACGCCAATGTTAATTTTTTTTTATTCAAATTTGTATTTACAATCTGCCAAATAAAAATCTGTACATTATATTTATTATTTTATTTTTAATATTGTACCTTAGAATTAATTCTAGAGCAACAAAGGCCTTCAGATTAGTATATTATATAAAATTATTAAAACTGTTAAGTTTTTCAATTTACGAATGAGGTTAATCTTAATATATTTAAATTTTACTTTTTACGAGAAATTCCAAAAGTTAAATTTAATGAAATATCATTAAAAAAAGTTGTTTCGAAAGAATTGTGAACATAAGATTTCTATTAAATGGGTGCAATAAAGCTTCTACAATTATATTTTAACGAGCTTAATGTTATTTTTAAAAAAGAATATTAGAAAAATTCATAAATAATTAGCTCAGTAACAATTTTTGTTTATATTCTATTAGCCATGTCTTTTTTGTAAATATTTTCCTGTCCACCATGCCATTATATACAGTCCAAGCCCACTATTTACATGGTATACATTCATTACAATTTAATAACTAATTAGAAAAAAGATGTACTATAATTCACAGCATGTAACTCTTTATGTCTAATATTAAGTAAACTTTCTGTTTGCTACCAATGTCATTCGGTCAAATTAGGATGTGATCATCAATATATCATATTATGGAAATCGATACCGACTCTCTAGTCTTTAACTTATCTAACTGAAAAGATGCTACAGCAAGGAAAATATTTTCCCAAATATTTCAAGTTCCACAAATGGTTTAAAATACAGAGTATCTAAAGATCGTTAGTCCTCAGTATGGCAATTTCTACTCGTTAGATATGCATTGGTGTATGCATAATTGTCTGTGTTTGCCATTAAAGTGTTAAATGTCATTTGCTTGTTTGTTTTTGTTGCTCCATAGTAACTACGTCATGCATATCAAATTAATGGACCAGCTCATTTGGGGCGCAGTGGTTGCAAATTGTGTGCATATATAGATCATGTGAGCAGAAAGATGACACCGGAGATTGAAACGGGGACGACACAGGCAAGCTAGCCCATTACCAAATAAGGTTAAAGCTGAAAGAAACGCAAGAGATTGAAAAACTGAGCATTTCCTTGTCTTAAATTCACAACTTTTGGAATTTCTAAAAGATGCATCAGACAGGACCCAGGTTAGGTTTTCGGAAGTGTCCTTAAAGTATGCAATGTCACTAATAAATAAATACTAAAGCAGTCAATTAAGGTACAAGAGATTGAGGAGTTGCTTAACTAACGCATATACCTATATCTTCTTCTCTAAATGGTCTATGTTCCCTTTGCTTTCCAACACTACAAAATAATAGTTGTTGAATATTTTGTAAATTTTTTTTTTTTTTGCACAACTTAATGTTAGCGAATCTATGAAGTTGCTTGTCCTGGATAAGGCCTAAAATACGAATAGTTTCTTTCCTTAGCTGTACTTTTACAGTGTGTTTTACAACACTACAAAATATTAATTACTGCTTATTTTCTTATACCCATGGCTTGGCACAATAAATATTTTCATCTCTTATCTGTATCTGTACCTTAGAGGAATTTCTATAGTGCACTTTACAATACTATAAAAGAGTAGATATTTCTCATTTTCTTAAGCCAATCTATGTGAAAAAAGCGGGTTATCCTATCGAAGGCAAATATGTTCTTCTCTTATCTGTATCTAATTGGAATTTCTTCAGTGCACTTTCCAACACTATAAAATTGTACTCATTTTGTGTTTTCTTGAACCAATTTATTTGAGAGAAACTAGTTTGCCTATCAAAGGCTTGTAGAATCAATTTTCTTTCTTACACCACAAAATTATACTTTTTGACTATTTTTAAACCAACTCAATTTATAGGAACTGATTGATCGGAGGAAGATCTAAAGGACAAACATCTTTGCATATTACATTTTTCAGCACTATAAAATGTAGTCACTTAAAATTTCTTGAAGCAATTTAAGTTGGAGATTAGTGGTTAACTTAGAGAGTGTTTGATGGAAAATATCCTCTTAGCTTATCCCCATTTGTGCTTTGTGTTTTCTAAAACTACAAAATGGCCCTTCTAGATCAAAAAAAGTTGGGCTTTTTCCCCACAAAAAATTCTTTATTAGTTCGACATAGATAATTTTGGCTTGTTAGAATTGCCCGATAGACAGGTCGTTAGTTTAAACGATGGCGTACCATTTCATGGAATAAAGCTCTTCAATTCATCAATTCTTTAATGCTTCTAATACTGCTTAAAACTCAGAAAAAATTTTGAGTTGTTAGAAGATTCATCTTTAAATTCTAAAACAAGATGATTGCATTTAATCAGCGTCTTAAGCTCCTTTCAAATTCCTTTCACTTCATTCACTTCACTTTACATTCCAAGTTATAATTTACTATTTTTAATACATAAACTCAAAAATACCTTTTAAAAGTCAGTTTGAACCAGTCCAAAAATCTCTTACTGGTTTCTTGGCTCGGAGGCATTAAAGCAAACCGCATCACAAGTTGCATAATAATCCAGCTAAAAGCCAATTATTATTAAATTTTTCAAGCATTTTGACTTCGTATGAGCCACTTTGCTCAGGATTCACTTAGCCTTTGAACTACTATGCTTGCCCTTGGCAATGCCTATAAGCTGCTTATTATACTACAAGTGTCCGTGTGCTTCCTGACCTTAAGGACTCTTCATAAATAAACAATTAGGGGCAACCACCCGACATTTGTGCAAGTTCACAGGGAACCTCCATTAAGTCCGCCATCAACGACGACACAACCACTAATGCACTCAAACACACATGCACACCCACACACATACACATATGTGCACCCATACATTGCCACATTAGCATGTTGCTAATCGTCCTGTTCTAATGCCTTTTTGAAAACTTTTACGCTTTATTTGTGGCTTACTTAAGCTTTTTGCATACTTCAACTTTTTACTGCTGTCTCACCTTTGTATCCTCATATATCCTGCCGTTTTTCACCTGTTCCGCCTACACATAATAAGCGTTTAATAACTAACCCAAGGGTCTGTCAGTGGCTTGTGTTCTGTCTAGCGCCGTTTACATATCAAATTTGCCAATGTACAAAACAGTTTCCGCTTCCGGCCATTTTGTCTGTTTGTCGCTCACATACACAGCCAAACATGCACACACTTGAGGGCCAGCCGCCATGTTGTAAAGTTTTGGCCAACAACTTACGCATTATTGTAACTTGTTTGTTGGTTTGTCGGTTTGTTTAAAACGTAACCCTTGCCCTAGAGCATTAGTCTGCAAAGTTTTGCGCTAACCTTTTTGCTGAGAGGGGCACGGCGACGAGGGCAGGTTGATAGGGTATTCAGAGTTATTGAGTGATTGATATGTAAAATTTGATAAATCATTTTAGATGTAACTTATCCAACTCTTCTTTGATTCCCACATCATTCGGGCAACATATATTATCGCTAAACTATTTAGTCTGGTTAAAACAATTTACGTTATAATGGATGGGAAGTCATTTTTAACCAAGGCGACTGTGGTCATGTATTTAAAGTTCGTTCTTCCTGGAAAGTCAGCTGTTTCGGCTGCTCCTTGGACTCTGGTGTATATTGCAGTTGCCTAATCCTAAACGCTACAACTCTCCAATCGTCAAGTATTAATCCATGATTTTGTAGACGATTTTCTGCCTGATCTAATCGTTCGGGATTGTATCTATAATGGAATTCGTTAAACTAAAATGTAGAGTGTCGAAAATTTAGTTGGGCTTATGTGCTTTTTAACATTTTCCAATATCACCGAAAAACTACGAATTCAAAAATGTATTCGGTAAAGATTTAATTTATTTCTAAAGCTGTTCAACATATTATTTATGTTATACAAATGCAAAAAAGTATATTACCAGGTTTAACAGAAACTAATACATTAGTTTCTTAGTTATAAAGCTTCCTTTTGATGATTCTCTCGAAATTTACATTTTATTAAATTTCTTTTAAATAAAAGGGAAGTCAAACACTACCATACCACTGCAAATAAATAAAAAGTTGCCGGTTTATCAAACTGCCCTCGTAGAACACAAATATCATTGCCTACCTTACAGCGCAAGGCTTAATCAAATATGCATACAATGACATCTGAGGGTCTTTGTAAGTGTTTGTGTCTTTGCGAGGAGTGTGTATGTAAATACTCTAATAAGTGTCATATGTTATGGCAAGTTTTGCTTATCGTTAAAACTGACGTTGTCCTGGATATGTCTCCCGACTATGTTATGTCTCGGGTTGCAACCCACTTCAAATGTCAGTTAATAAATTGCAAAACGTTTTTCTGCGAATCGACGGCGTTGCAATAACAACAATAAGGGCCAACCAACTGCACTTAATGTCACTGACACAAACACACACACACAGATACACACAAACACAGATACACACACACACATTTGAAGAGCGACATTGGGAGACCAACAATCCGCAACGGGAGACAATGAAGTTGCCGTTGTTGACATGAAGCGTGACGATGTTGTCTACCAGGACAGACCAGTACAGCCAGGACATGCCACGACGACTGCAGTTCGATGTCGTCAACAGTCGTAGGGGGGGCGGCAGCAGGTGCCACTGACTGTGGCATGGCATAACGTGAGGCGCTCCGCGACAGACATTTACACATAAACAGCGCTAAATTATAGGTGCTCTCAGTTGAAGGCGCCCCTGACGATCCTGCTCAACGGGTAAATAATGGCAGATACACCTGGCGGCATCAACGACACGATGTCTAAGGACGTCTAACTTTTAACTACAACAACTGCCATACCAATTACAACTACGAACCCCAAAAACAACAACCTTAATAGCAACACAAAGTTCAAGTTGACGCTGAATTGCACTTTGCAAAGAAAATGCAAGCAAAGTTATTCCTCGAAGTAGTAGCAGATACACAAGTATCTCCTCCTGCTCCCTAATATTGGAGTTTCAAGTAGAGATGGACCCATTGAGCCTTTGAAAAGGAATTGGTACATAAAAAACGCTGATTATATTTAGGGAGTTAAAGCAGTTTGATGTCTTTATGTGTGAGCAAGTTAGCAACCTTGCTAAAATATTTTTCGTTTTCGAGTGGCAGCTAGATGGTGTAAGCAACTTGTTGCCAATAGATGGCGCCAGCTAGTTACACATTTGTAGTGATATTAATACAAAAAACATTTTAAAAGACAGATACAAATAATTGTGTATCGATTTGATCTTAAATCGATTAAGTGGATTCTTTTTTCTGACAATAAAACCGATTTTTGTTTATTGACAAACGACCTTTTTGGATCATGTAACTATGTGCAATGGGGAGGATACATTTGTATAGGGTAAAAAAAAAAACGTTTTCGGGCTAACAGCGATTTTGATTCTTTGGGTCATTTACAGCATTTTTGCCAAAAAATAAACCACTCTTTTAGGACCTGGTTAGTTTAGCCTTTCTGCCCATAGCTGATCTGGATGCTTTCGTCGAATCCTTAAAATGGTTCTGCAATGTGAGACTTAAGCGAATTGGGATGACCCATTGTTTTTGATCCTCCTCCAAAATCCCTTCCCTTCTTTTTAATTAGGCAACACAATGGACCTCATGGTCTCAGGCACTATCTGAGCTGCCTATAAAACCTAACCTAACTATGATTCTAAATTGAATTTCGAGACGCCCACTTCTTTAAAACAGGTTTTTTTCAAAATATTCAGAAATTGACTTAGACCTTCCAATTATGATAAACAAATGGGCAGCAGGAGAACATATGAGATACTGGTTCTCCCCTTCCGGGGCTTCGTCAAGTAAAAGTGCTTGTCAAACCTCTGGATGCGATCAAGACAAAAAGTCTTGGCAGAGCGCACCGAAAGCTTCTGGTAGCTTACCTATCTGGCGACCACACACTGTTAGATACCATCTTCAGAAAATTAGCCTATCGGACTCTTCAGAGTGCAGACTCTGTCTCGAAGACGATGAAACCAGCAGACATATTCTCTGCGACTGCCCAGCGCTGGTATGGAACAGAGCCTGTCACATGGCAAAGGAACGGATTAGTCCCTTCCATCTCAGGTCAATACCAACGAAAGACATACTGCTATTTATGCGGAAAGCGGAAAGTCTTTTGCTTTAACTTAAGGGTATAGTACAAAAGACCTTTTGGTCGCAGTGCCAAATAGACCTTCCAATTAAAATCCCAAAAAACATTATTTTTCTTCTAGTCAAATGTGTATTTAAATCCATTTCCGACATCTATTTTTAATTTAATCAGTTTTTGTTGTTAAATTTTAAATCAAATGATTTGGTACTTAATTTTTATGTTTTCTTTTATCAAGTTTTGAATTTTAATGTTCGTTTTTTTTGAATTATGGGAATAAATTTGAGTACATTTTGAATAAATAAACTTTTTTGTATATTAATTTTGTTTCCTGTGATTATATACGGGCTTAACTTGCGAACGAATAATCGATTTGTTTCCGAGTCGGTCGAAAAGACCGATTCTTCGAAATTGAAGAACGAGAGCAGCTCTAGTATATCGTTATTATAATTATTTGCATATTGTCCTTTTTTATAAGTGTAAATTAAAAAGTTTTCCTTTCTTCCAAAACATTATATCACAATTGAACAAACAAGTCGCCCGGCTAAACAAAAAAAAATTGTTTTCAGAATAAATTGTTTAAAGAATATGTTTCTTAAATAAAATATATTTAAATGTAATACGAAAAATTTGCAATAATTAAATAAATAGCACATATGAATAAAATAATGCAAGCTTCGTGTTAGAGCATTTATTGCTTTAATGCGCTATGAATTGTAAGCACCAGTAAATAAAATTTGACATTTTTACGTTACTCAATGGCCATGTTAAGTAGGTTGTGAATTATAAGCATCTAAATTTTTTTAATTGTCTATAAAAGCATAACTTAAACGGCAAGGGTGATTGACCTAGTTTTTAAGGCATAGATGAGAATGAATTCGATTCGCCCCAATTGTGGTTTAAACATCTTATAAATTAATTTTTTAGTTTTAATTTTTTTTTTTATTAAATCGATACAAATTTGTAGAACTTGTAGAATTAATATAGTTTTGCCCCAAAAAACAATGTTCCAAAAGGAAAATTCTTATCTTTCGTTCGCGAAGTATAGGGTATTATTTTTCGGGCACCCTCTCGACTGCATTACATTTTTTTTGATATGTTGCGAGTTGACGGCATATTATCTGGAGGAACCACTAGTGTGGATAAGGAGAAAGTTAAAGCAAAAGTTAGTTTTATGTCATATTTTTACTATGTATTGAACTGTTAAATCGATAAATCACGATTATTTCTTACCATCTCTAAGTTCCACCAACAAGCAGCTGTAACTTATTATAGTTGCCTCTTTTGCTACAATTTTTATTTAAGCTGCAATGAAACTAATGTTAATTACAACTCATTGTAAATAAAATGCTTTTCGATTTTCTTCCAAAAAAAGAAGAAGAAGAAACTTTTTCAATTAAATTCAAATTGTCGCTGTCGCAATCAAAGCTTAAGACACATTCTCAATATCTTCATTCTTGGCCGCAGCATTTCCGGTGCATGAAAATTAATTGCATTGCCTTGTCTTTTATATAATGAGTTAAAGTCGACGTTGCCAACTACGTGCAACAAAATGTGTGCATGTGTTGTGATGTGTGTGGGTGTGTGGCAGGTAACTGAAACGTGTTAAAACTTCTTTTGCAGCCAAAGCTTCCTCTGTCACGTTGTTGGCCTCGACAGCCAAAACTTTTCATGGCATTAAAAACGCAACACAAGAAACTTGTTTCTCTTTATGCTTAACAACAAAATTATCTTCCTGCCGGAAACGAGGGCAGGCTGAGAAGAAAGCGGACTAACAATGGTCATCATTATAATTTCCTGGGCATTAAAAAAAGTGATTTGGCAAGATTCGCATAATAGATGTTTGTTTTAGAGATAACAATTTTTTGTAAGAATATTGTTCTTTTACCGAATTTATCTAGCTTATGATAACAGTGAGCCAAATCTACAGAATAGATCTGGTGGATGTACTACCAATTCAAAGCTCTATTCATACATTTTTGTTATGACTACTAAAGTCTAGTAGGTTGGTTTCGGTTGTGATAGTGACTGATATCACGTAGACACCATGAGTTCCATTGTGTTGGCTAATTAAAAGAAGGGGACAAAAGAAATTGAAGAAAGGGAGGGATTCTTGAGGAGCATCAAAAACTGTAGATCCCTAATAGCGTAAGCCTCTCTTGTTGCAGAACCATTTTGAGGGTTCGACGAAAGCAGCCAGATCCGCTCTGGGCACATAGGCTAGACTAGACCTGTTTTTATGGAAGCGCAGGATCTTAGATGTTCGCTTTGGATCAAATCTCGGCCAGAGTGCTCGGGAAAAGCGACAACCGGACACCATGTCATATTCTGTTTCCGCCAGAGCTCTAGTCGTCTCCCTGATTTGATACACGACGCCCTATAATGATCTTTTTATGTCCGTAACCGCAAGGTTAGCTGCCAGCTCTGAGCCGTTCCTACGTCCGTCACCTCGTTGAAATCCGAATTTATTTAAGAACATTTTAATGACGTGCTTTTCACTGTCGATTTCTTAGAAGACATAGAATATCAGAAGAAATCCAGGTCTAAGAAGAAAGAGAGAAGTATTCGAATGCTTCTATTGTTACTTGATGACTGATGATCTTTTCTACAGTGTTTCTTAGGTTTATTAATAGTTGCAGAATTTAACATCATTAAACTCTCTTTTGAAATGGTAACAAGACGACTTTTAAGAAACCTAACTGGGATATAATATTGGTGGAATATCCCATATTGACCAATCTTTAGCGTGAGTACTCTGCAGCCTAATGAATCTCGTTTAATTCTTCTAGATCATCAATGATCATTCAGTGGAACTGAGATAATATTCCAGTTGTGGTGGCTACCCTTAATGGGCTTTTTCTGCCCTCACAAAGCTTTTTTTGTTATTCTTTGCTGAAATCTAGCTTTTGTAGAACTAGTAAAAAGTAATGTCTTCCGAAATTATTGTATTCCAAAATTTATTGTCATAGCATCATCTTTCAGACGAAAAATAAGCGGAATGGTAATCTTAAGAGGCAAAAGCTTTTGGCAACTTCAGAAATAAAACTAAAAATCTTTCTTTTTAAATCAAAATTGGGTGATATGCTACAAAAATCTTTCCATAACGAAGCTGATATATATTTTCGAATTGTGAAAAAAAGTAAAACAAAAAAAAATGCGTTTAAAAATCGTCACTTAACGAAATGAGGCAGTCTTAAGTCCATCTGGAATTTTTATTTAGTCCTTTTTAAATTTTATTAATTTATTCAGAAGGTTAAACAAAGCTTAGTTGACTAAGTAATTTTTTTAAAAAATATTTCCACGAAAAACTTTTCAGCCTACCCTCTTGCCTTTATGACTCCAACGTGCATGCTGCTTGCTTAAGGTCAGTTTGTGCTTAGCCCTGACTATGTTTAGTTAAATTTTGTATCTACTGTACTTAAATTTAGCAACTAGCTCTCGTTCAAGTCCCAAAAGAGAATGCTGATAAAATTAATAGCAAAAATTCCATCCAAACTTTTCTAATTCGAAAAATATTTCAAACCGACAAAACTTTCCATAAAATTAACACCTAACAACTTATTAAAATGATGCCGAAGTTGAGTTTTTTGTTCTTTATGAATTTTATATTTTTCTCGTACAGGTAACATAACTAATTAAAACCACTTTGTAGAGATGCTTCTCCCAAGCACACGCACACTCCACTTAGCCATATTTATTAGCTTTGTCCTGGCTTGGAGCATTACCAGCTAAAGGAAACTTAAGCCTTTTGGCAAATGCAAAACCACTGAAGATGTGGGCGCAGCTTGCAACATCCTCAAAAACCAGGCGGACTAGGGAGGATGTGGCAAGTGCTCTCAGGGCGAAAGGAAGGAACCGCAGCAGCAGCAGCAGCCGCCGTAGCAAACTTCATTAAAAATGCACACGGAAGTTGTTGTTGCATTTGTTGTTGGTCCTGCAGATCCAGGACTACAAAAGCAAAGCTAACTTCATTTAAATTAAGTTACGAGCTGCATTAACGCTTTTGGTGCCGCTGCCTTTTGTGGGCGTGTTGCCGCCATTTTAGCTTTAATTTATTAAGTCATTAGATGCAATTTTCAAGAGTCCTTGGCGCACCTGAGCACTGCTCATCAGAAACACAAAAACATAAAAAAAAAAAGAGTTGAAATTCCGACAAGTTGGCAGCAGTTCAAAAGCGCAACGATTGTCTCAATGCCAAACATTTTTAGTGCTGCAAAACGTCTAAAATTCGGGGGCAGACAACTGGCGGCAAATGTTTCGTCAACGACCAGGGCAAACGTTTTCTAATTTTCCACGCCATTAAGTCACAGATTTCAAGCCAGACGCATGAGAATGCCACTCCGACGCTGTGCGGCAAACGGAAGGCAGACTGCCAGCCAAAGTGACACGAATAGAGTGACCAAGTATTTTTTTGGAATTGAACATTTAGTCCAAAGCCTTGTCAAGTTGAAAAATAGTTTTTTTTTTAGCAAGGGTCCAATGTATATTTGAACCGAATTATTTTTTTACTTATTGTGGGATGAGCTCTTGGGTTATTTTTATAAATAAATTTTTTTCGCTTATACTTTTGAAAGGAAATAATGTGCCTATTTTGTTATTTAATTTTGTATGTACATTTTATATTGAAAAGGCAAGCATTTATTTTTAATTAAATTTTTCTGTTTAAATATTAAATTAAAATAACATAACTTGACTAGATAGGTATAAAAAATTATTTAAATTAAAAAATATAATTAATAAATTATTAAAAAAATCGGTTTACAAAATAGAATTCAATGAAATTATATGTAAAATAGTAAATTTTGTGTTCAAATAGAATTCTTAAAAACGTATATGAGCTTCGCTTCATAAAATAAGTTATATCAAAAATATTATATCAATTAATAAAAAGCAATTTAATTATAATTAACAAATACAATGTGCGTGAATTATAGTTAAAAAAACTGGCGGACGTAAAGTCGGGCGCGGACGATTTTAGGATACCCTGTACCACTAGCTTGTAATAAAGTCCGATTTCTTCACAAAAAACCAAAAACAGAAGAATTTTTAAGCAAAAATTTTTTTTGACCGATCGTTCCTATGGGAGCTATATGATATAGTCAACCGATTTCAATAAAATTTGACACAGTGCTTAAATACCTTAAAAAAGATCTGAATGAAAAATTTATTTCAAATATCTTTACAAACAAACAAAACACATCGAATTTTGTATAAAAATCGTGTTTTTGGACCGATTGGTCCTATGGGAGCTATATGATCTAGTCAAACGATTTGGATTAAATTTAGTACAGTGCTTAGGAACTATAAAATACTCACGAATGTCAAATTTGGTCCCAAATCTTAACAAACAAACAAAACACAACAAATTTGGTTAAAAATCGATTTTTTGGAAGATCGGACCTATGGGAGCTATATGATATAGTCAACCGATTTTGTTCAAATTTGGCACATTGCTTAAGTGGTCTAAAAAATTTCCAAACGCCAAATCTGGTTACGATATCTTTATTAAAAAACGAAATATAGCGAACTTTTCTTTAAAAAAGTTATATTGGCCGATCGGTCCTATGGGAGCTATATGATATAGTCAACCGATTTCGATCAAATTTGGTACAGTGATTGGGAACTATAAAAAACTTTCGAATACCAAATTTGGTTACGATATCTTCATAAATAAACGAATTATTCATCTAAAACGCTTTTTTTGTCGAGGTCGTCTCAAACACCCCCATGGGAGCTATATAATTTATCCCCGATATCAAAAAAATAAAATAAACTTGCTTCCTATGGAATAATATGGGATCTAATGTGAAAGTTTGGTAACTCGAGCTCTTACCATCTCTGAGATCTAGGCGTTCACACGGACGGACGGACGGACGGACGGACATGGGTATATCGACTTCTCTATTCACCCTGATCATATTTTAGGTAACTTTGGGGTGTCTCCGACGTCTCCTTCTATATGTTACATACATTTTTGGCTTGCACAAACTTAATATACCCTTGGTACCATACGGTACAGGGTATAAATATATAATATGAGAATTATATTAAAATTTACTAAAGCTCTGGCTATATTATGTACTATATATATCTATATCTTACCTCTCTATTTCAATTGCCACTTTAATTATTTAACAATTTTCGGTTTTAGTCTTCTATATACATATTTGTGTTCGCCTCGATTTAAAGTCATAAGAACCTTATGCTCTGTAAAACAAATTAAGGCTGGTCACCCTAAAAAAGTATGTCGTCTAAATCATAGACTTAATCAGTTGAGTTGGCATCAATGTCAGTGGAGGCATTTTGTGCTGCTGTTTGAAACAGAAATGGCTGTCCAGAGTTCAACCAAAAAGTCAAACTCAAAAAGTCAGAATCAGAAATAGATGCTAGATGCACTTTTATGGGAACACATTTTGTACCTATGAATTGGGTCATTAGAATCAGAATATTTTAATACATATACTTAGAATAAATAATAAATAAAAACTTTACACGTAGTATTATTGAAACAGTAAAATAAATGCAAATTAAAAAAGGGCAAATACTATATAATAAAAAAAAACCAAGTTGGGCACTTTATTGTGAAGCTTCATGGATGGCTCTTATGAATGAATTTATATTCGACAAATGTTCACCACGGTTGATTCTACAGACGTAAACAAATTTCGAAGGCATTTTTCAATAGAGATATTTCACTTTGTCGTGTCTCATCGGTGATGTTGGTTTTTGGATCTTAAATGGTCGTTGAACGTTTGACGTACACTTTTTTTTTTTTAATCCCAATCGCTAATGGAGTAAAAAGGAATAAGAAAAAAAAAATCGTTCAATGGTATCGTTCCGAATTTATGATCGCCAACGTAATTCTCGAAGAAACCATGGTCACATTTGCATATGCAATGGCTGCTGTTCAAATTAACGAGAATTCTGGCTACCTAAAATTATTGTTAATCGTCTTTTTTTATATGCTTATATTATTTATAAGGCTTCTAAGGTAATAGTTCCCAGGTGTGTTGTGTCGAAACTCTTTTAAACAAATATTCAACCAATCTTTTTATTACAAAAAAATTTCTTCGTGTCGGTTCCTGCACATTTTCAAGTTTTGCTCTGCTCAGTTCATTTTGATTGCAGTTTTAGTCAGTTTACCGTTTGGCAGCAATGACCAACATTTTTTTTTTTTCTTCGCCCACTTGTCAAGTTTTGAACTTTATCTATTTATCCATCAACATTTTAGTCACTAACTAAGTAAATCCACTTAAATGGCTGTTAATCTGTGGTGCATAATTTATCAAAAGTTTGCACGCAATCTAAGCCAACTCCACCCTGTGCCACCTTTGCCTTACCCTAAACCACATGCTGAATTATTTGCCACAATTTTTTGGCAATTTTATGCATGAACGCTCGGGACAATGCTTGGGAAATGGAAATTACTTTGTTTCCGCTTGAGCACGATGGAGTTGTGTGTCATCAGATGATTTTTGAAGCTATCTTTTTTTCTTAGCTTCTAAGCACGTCTTTAGGAGGTAGTGTATCTGTGTGTGTGTGAGTGTATCTATGGGTGTGAGTGTGTGTATCTAACCAACTAACCACAAGTGTAAAATGTGTCATAAACATTTGTTGTTGTTGTATGTTTTGCGAGCACTGCCAAAAAATATCTCAAAACACACGCACGTACACGCACACCCACTTATTTAAACACATATATATCTACACACCTGGCCATTTGAATAGGGCAATTAAATTGATTTTATATGCCCACTTTAGTTTTCATAAGGAAAACTGATAGAACTGATGTCGTGATACTCAATGTAATTTTTGACTAGTTCCTAACCGATTTAAACAAATTGGAAAGGTATAGAAACAAATAAATACTAAGTAAAACTATTGGACTCTGCGCTCTCAATTCTTTGCACGCCAAACCCCATAAAAATTTTCATATTTATTTTGTCACACCCAGACATCCTGCTCTTTCTTTAACTCCTATGTGGCCAGATACAATTGGTAAGAACTGTTAACGTATATGTTTTATAATTTAAGCGTAAGCCACTATATAAAACGGGAGAAAATTAATTTGATTAACAGCTTGATAAATTGACAGATAGTTACAGATAAATTATTTTTTGTTATAATTAATGAATTTATATATTTGTTATATCGATAAAAAATTAACTAAAGAAAGGTTTTTAATTACACCTGTCAAAGCAATGTACGTCGATAAGACGTATCGTTATCTTTATATGGCATTGTGGGCCCAGATGCTCATATTTTGGTCAAAAATTAAAAAAACCAAAATAAAATACATATTAAAAAAAATAAAAAAAGTTCAAAAATCCATAGTTAAATTTTTCCCTTAAAATTGATATTTTTTATACCCTGTACCGTATGTTACCAAGGGTATATTAAGTTTGTGCAAGCCGAAAATGTATGTAACACATAGAAGGAGACGTCGGAGACACCCCAAAGTTACCTAAAATATGATCAGGGTGAATAGAGAAGTCGATATACCCATGTCCGTCTGTCCGTCTGTCCGAGTGAACGCCTAGATCTCAGAGATGGTAAGAGCTAGAGTTACCAAACTTTCACATTAGATCCCATATTATTCCATAGGAGGCAAGTTTATTTTATTTTTTTGATATCGGGGATAAATTATATAGCTCCCATGGGGTGTTTGAGACGACCTCGACAAAAAAAAGCGTTTTAGATAAATAATTCGTTTGTTTATGAAGATATCGTAACCAAATTTGGTATTCGAAAGTTTTTTATAGTTCCCAATCACTGTACCAAATTTGATCAAAATCGGCTGACTATATCATATAGCTCCCATAGGACCGATCGGCCAAAATAACTTTTTTAAAGAAAAATTCGCTATATTTTGTTTTTTAATAAAGATATCGTAACCAGATTTGGCGTTTGGAAATTTTTTAGATCACTTAAGCAATGTGCCAAATTTGAACAAAATCGGTTGACTAAATCATATAGCTCCCATAGGTCCGATCTTCCAAAAAATCGATTTTTTAACTAAATTTGTTGTGTTTCGTTTGTTTGTTAAGATATTTAGACAAAATTCGACATTCGTGAGTATTTTATAGTTTCTAAGCACTGTACTAAATTTAATCCAAATCGGTTGACTAGATCATATAGCTCCCATAGGACCAATCGGTCCAAAAACACGTTTTTTATACAAAATTCGATGTGTTTTGTTTGTTTGTAAAGATATTTGAAATAAATTTGCCATTCATATCTTTTTTAAGGTATTTAAGCACTGTGTCAAATTTTATTGAAATCGGTTGACTATATCATATAGCTCCCATAGAAACGATCGGTAAAAAAAAATTTTTTGCTTAAAAATTCTGTTTTTGGTTTTTTGTGAAGAAATCGGACTTTATTACAAGCTAGTGGTACAGGGTATCCTAAAGTCGTCCACGCCCGACTTTACGTCCGCCATTTTTTAAATTGCTATCAAAAAGATTATAATACATTTTTTTTATCCAGCATTTACAACAATTTATTCTTCTCTAAAATTAATATTCTTTTGCAAAAGGATCATTGTTTTTAAACTCTAAAAAAACAATAATAGGTGCCAACATCTAGATTTTAGTTTTTCTAATTATTTAATACCATCTAATGGATTTTATCGACGATTTATGATAAAACTATTTGCTTCAGATCGCTCTGAAACTTATTCGTTACAAACAGCCGTTGCTTTACTTATTAATTTTTGATAAACATCCAAAACTTACAGACTTAATTGCTTTTCTGCTAAGCCCACAAAATTCTCAAAATTTTTAGTAATATTAAAAAAAAACAAAAAACGGCTCAAAGGAACTGAACTTGCTGAGTCTTCGCCTTCGTATTAAGACACGACAAATTCTTTTGAGCCATCTCAAAAATACTTTTCGGTGGCGATGTTAAGAATTTTTCGTTTTTGGGTTATGAAGAATAAGCATATGGAATATTTGGCCCTTTTGCATTCGAGGAATCCCTGAGGGTTGGCTTCATTTACTGCTTCATAGACTTTCTCTTGGAGATTAGCAAAACTCCGAAAAGATTTTGACTACAGTTAAATCTCCTAGGATGTGCAAAAGAGGAAGCGAAATGTGTGTTTCGTGGATATATAATATATAAATCTTTTGAGCCCTACAGTAGGCTTGAGTATATCATTCCAGTTGTGCTTTTAGTTAAGCGTCAATAGGAAATTATATAATTTCAAACAAGTACATAATATATTAATTCTATCATATATATTATATAATTTCAAACAAGTACCTATATAATTTACATAATATAGGAATATATATACCTTAAAATGTCGCTACCAAGTATCAACTTTATTGAGTTGAGGCAGCGAGTTAATCCGACGCTCTGCCGCGACGCAGCCTTAGGAGCCGCTTTAGGAGACTTGCCCCTTGAAGCTTCCAAGATCAAACTAGTTAAGGCAGAAGAAGACAAGTGGAATAAATATCTGCGCCTAAACTTTAAACAACCTGAAGTAGAAAATAAAAATGAAGTACAAAAAATAGAAAAAGCAATCACTATAAAAGTGCCAAAGATGAAAAAGGAAGTTGAAGATGATGACGCAAATAAAAAGCCATCCGGGAGGCAACTTCTTTTGCAAAATTTTCTAGATCAAGAGTCGGAGTTTTGGCAGATCGACGAATTCTATGTAGAGAACATACTCACAATGAAAGTAAAGGAAGCCGCAGACAGACAACGCAAAAGAGCTGAATATCAGTGGAAAATTACTTTAGGAGGTGTTATGAAAATGACTTATGATGATATGACTGCAGAAATGGGCAGATCATCTTTAATGTATCTGCTGTTAGATCTTAAATCTAGGCTGAAGACTATATGTAATATGTTTCCTGGCGATACCACTGAGATGCCGCAGCTAATGTTTGGCTGGTCCGTAGATGATATATTTCGTCGTTTAAAAAATCCCTTTTCAGCTTATAATAAACTTATATCTCGTGAGTCAAATATAGATTATCAGGATCTTTCCAAGTTTCGCGTAGATTTACAGGAACTGATGAAGCTGATAGAACTAATGTATGAAGATATTGCAGCAGATCGCGATGTAGCTGAGTACTCCAAAGTGGATGTTGCGTAAGTCACTGCAGAGCTGAAAAAGTTGCTTCCTTAATCTTTCCTTTCCAAACACTTGACAGCAATACCTTGATAAATATACGCGAAATGGCAGAAGAACCGCAGCAGGCCTTACACAAACAGCATAATAAATTGGTCGAATCACTCTTTCATAAAAAAAGGAGTAGTCTAGTAGACACCTTGCGTGATCAGGTCGAGGAGCTGGCTGCACAAGTGGAGAGTAAGTTTGCTGAAGTCTTTGCTAGCTGTTTAATCTAATGACTGCCATGTTTCTTCTGGTATTCAGTTAAGATGCCTATTCAGAATCGTTATCGTATTAACATGATGAAAAATCGTTGTGAACAGTTAGACCTTAAAGCCACTCTTGAGATTGAGAAACATCAAGCTGAAATAGAACGTATTAACAATGAGATGGTGGAAGACCAACACATCTTTAACGCCGTCGAACTGCAATATAATTATCTTATTAATCAATATGAACAGGAACACGAGCGTTTGGAAATACAAATCGAACATGATGTTTATATGGCTGAAGGTGAATTGCAAAAAGACGAAAATAATTTGGGAAACACCGAAACTGAGATACAGTTCTATCAAGAAGAGGTTGCTATGTTTGAGGCGCAAATTCAAAAGGTCCTGGATAAAATAGCTGCAGAGCAGGCTGAGCAAGAAAGGCAACAACTTGAGGTGAGCTGATAAAAATGTTAACGAAAATAAGTTTTAAGTATTTTGTGCTTATAGTTGGAGAAACAGGCAGAGTTGGAAGAACAGGAAAAAAGCGGAAGAAAGCTCTAAGAATGAAAGCGCTTAAAAATAAACGCAAGAAGAAGATATAGTTTATTTAATATTTACGTAATTTATTTTTTTGTAAAAACGTCGCCGACGTCAAAAACTGAGTGAAAGCGTTGTGAAAATTATAAGCAGCGTTATAAACGTTTTCTTCCACACTCTACTTGAAAGTACTTTTTGTGACGTCTTAAAGGTAACTTTCGATTTTCATTAGAATCGATAGAAATTTATGGAACTTTTTTTGATGATTTATTCGGAAAATTCATGGGGCGCATCAAATTTTTTTCGAGAAAAAAATTACAGGTTATAACACTGTCGAGCATCGCCTTGTCCGTATTACATTTTTATACCCTATACTTAATAGTGCAAAGAGTATACTAGATTTGTGCAATGTATGTAAGGCGGAGGCGCGGCAGACCCCAAGTCCTTTATACCAAAATGCTTATCATAACCTCGGCTAGCGATTGAGCTATGTCCGTCTGTCCGTCCGTCCATCCGTCTGTATGAACACCTAGATCTCGGAGACTATATGAGATAGAGATACGAACCTTTACCAACCGATGCGCATTTTTCCTGAGTAGATAACGATTTTTGAATCATGTCAACATATTTCCACATTGTACGCGGCAGTAGATTTTTGCGGTTTTTTTTATTTTGGTCTAAAATTTGAAACCTTTAAAGTAATCTTCTTCGAGCATAAGTCACTTATACCAACGTTTTCCCCAATCGTTTATCCAAGCTGTAAAGGCATTTTTTCGGCTTGACTTTATTATTCAAATTGTGGTCTCGGTACTATCGAGATTTGCCGCGATTGGAAATGAAATTGATGTATTCCTTTAAAACTCAAACATAATCATCAAGGTAAAATTCGATAGCTCGAATTCGAAGCCCAAATCTTTAATATCTTCGACATAAGCTTCGTTTTTTGAGGTTGAAGGTCCATCAGAGTGCTATGCGTCTTCAACGCCTTCCTAGACCTATTTATACCGCTTGAAAAAATTTACTTTAAATATTTGATCAAAAAACTACTACATTTTTTTCGCAAATTCTTTGCTGAATTAATTCAGAGATTTTAAAAATCACCGAATTAACTTTAAGTTTCTGACGAAGCCTAATGAATGCCGAAGTGAAATTAGACAAAAGAATACTAACAATAGTTTCAGAAAAAAATTTATTAAAATCCTATAAATTAAAGAATTTTACTTTTAGGATTTCGCTCGATTGAAATCCAAAAATTATATTTTTTTATGCACTCTTCGAACATATGAATGTTATTGAAAAAAATAGAGAGAAAACGAACGATTTTGAATGGATTCGTTTTTACGTGCTCTCAATTCCACTTTTTTTCCTGTCAACAACTTATCAAATATCCCTTAGTTTTTGTTAGCACAGCTCTACACCTTTCGAGGGAAATTATCCATGACTATCCTGGAATACCCTGTACCGTATGGTACAAAGGCTATATTAAGTTTGTGCAAGCCGAAAATGTATGTAACATATAGAGGGAATTTTCGGAGACCCCCCAAAGTTACCTAAAGAATGATCAGGGTGACTAAAGGAGTCGATATACCTATGTCCGTCAGTCCGTCCGTCCGTCCGTCTGACCGCCTGTCCGTTTGAATGCCTAGATCTCAGGGATGATAAGTGCTACAGTAACCAAACTTTCACATTAGATCCCATATTATTCCATAGGAGACAAGTTAGCTAGTTAGAGTTATAGCTCCCATAGGGGTGTTTCAGACGACCTCGAAAAAACATAAAAATTTTAGATGAATAATTCGTTTATTTATGAAGATATCGTAACCAAATTTGGCATTCATATTATATTATATTATAGTTCCCAAGCACTGTACCCAATTTGATCACAATCGGTTAACTATATCATATAGCTTTAATTGGGCCGATCGTCTAAAATAACTTTTTTTATACAAAATTCGCTATATTTAATTTTTTATTAAAGATATCGTAACCAGATATGGCATTCAGAAGTTTTTAAGAGAAGCCCAGCACTGTACCAAATTTGAACAAATTCGGTTGACTATATCATATAGCTCCCATAGGGCCGATCTTCGAAAAATCGTTTTTTGAACAAAATTTGTTGTGTTTCGTTTGTTTGTGAAGATATTGGAATTAAATTTGGAAATTTTTTAAGTATAAGACATGAATATTTTTAATATCGTGATTCGTCGTACACTTTATTTAGCTTTTAAAGCTTCAATACAGATCTGGTGTTGACTTTCTTCGCGAACTGAGAGCACTCCGAATTTCTGAAGAATTTAAATATTAATTAATATTAAATAATATATAATAAAGCAGTTCCTTTTGAAGTGGTTGTGTATACTTGGGGGTCCCGACTTAGTAACTTAACCTCCTATGGCGATATATAAATTGAATTGGTCACATGATAATTCAGATGCCAATCCTGAGATGCACTTGGATGAACTGCGCGAAGAATTCGAAATTTATCAAAAGCGCCAAGTATCCTTTAAATTCAGAATGTACTACAAGTATAAAGATACTTTCCGTAAGTTTTTAAGGCCTTATGAAAAGAAACAAATTGATGTACTATTCTAATCGCAGGACAATGGATTATATGTCTTTTCTTGTTAATCGTGTTCGTAATACCTTAAAATGAGCTTACAAAATTGGGAAACTTAGATTTGGATTGAGCCGTTGACATCATCATATATTTACATTGTAATCTTTCCTTGCGTCACGCAAAGCTCCTTTATCCTCAGACTTTTGTTCTTGCCCCAGAATGATTTCACTTTGCTGTTTTGAAGGAAGCCAGGTTCCATGAGATGTATTACTTTGTGAAATTTCGGGCAGAGAAACTGTAAGGAATCGAACCTCGTCGACAGTAATCATATTGCTGAAGTCCATATGGGAACTAACAAGTGTATTGTCTTCTATGTCAGGTTCCACTTCCATATTATTGTCTTTTATTCCTTGAGTTTCGCCAGTTACATCATCCATTTCTACTGTTTTAGTTTCGGTAATTTTAGCTTCTATTCCAGATTGTGAAGCGCCATACAAAATATGATATTATATATTTAAATTTAAAGAGAATAAAGTTAATTGTAATTTATAGAGCAGCTTTATGGATTTAATGTTGGAATAAGATTTCTTTTTTATAGATGTCTATTGTAAGTATATATATCTACAGAAGAGGAAATTGTGGTATTAAATTATGAAGATGTGTGTTAGAAATAGTTTGATAAATGACGTAGTATAGTTCTGATCAATGAAGGGCGGAACTAAAAGCAATAGCTGGAAATGTACAAGAACCTTTTTTATGGAATCCTCGAAAGTATTAACATGGATTAATATAAACTAGGAAAGTGTTTAACATAGCATGTTATTTTATCAATTCATTCAACTTTTTGCAAAATTATAGTAAAAGAATTAATTTGGAAATCTTACATTATGTATTCCATGTTGTAAGACGATACGTTAATTTCGACTTTGACAGCTTTTTTACCTTATTAAGCGGAAAGATATATATTTTAAAGACATCCAATAATCAGGAAGCATTTAGCCAGCGGTACAGGGTATCCCAAAGTCGGGGGCGCCCGACTTTAACGTGCTCCATCTTTTGACATATATTTTTCTAAGTAAATTTTTTAAATCCTATAATATATAAAATGTACGACTTTACAAACTTTGAAAAATTGTTTTTTAATATATATAATTCCCTGTTAGACCCCTTGGAGGAGGGGCATAGGGGATCTCTATTAATAACTGTTCGAACAGAACAGGGACCTACAGTTTATAGCCGAATCCGAACGGCGGTGTCTTTAATTAATAGAGACTTTCATGGCAAATAGCGTCTTTGAGCTAGCGATGCCAGTGCTAGGCAAATGAACCAGTGCTACTGCGGGGAATCGAACCACCGACCTTCGGTTTTAGAGGCGAGTACGCTACCACTTAAGCCACCGACGGCCACTTTTTTAAAGCATACTTTAAAAAAGTAAAAAAAACCTCTTATATAAAGAATTCAATTTCCGAAAATAGTGAAGAATGGCATTTTTTTGTAAAATACTTAAAGAAATTTATAAAATTTTTTTGCATCAAACATCGAGTGGTAGACAAAAGCACCCAAATAAATCAAAAAGTAGCTAAATTATAAAAAAATACCAATAAAATCTTTACAACTACTCGAATATATTTAAAACCAAAAAGTTCAAGCTCAATTTTATTTTTTTCAAATTTAATTTTTATTAATAATAAACCGAATGAAGATTTCGTAGATACATGTATCAAGGTCTATGCATGTTTTCTTTTTTTTCTGTAAATTATCACAAAAGTTTATAAAATACAAATGTCGACTTTGATTGCCAATAACTTTAAAACCACTGATTATAATTTAATATTTTTACACAGGACATCTTAATCTTACCTTAATATTGTAAAACCATATTCATGATTGAATATGATGATGATGATAAATCTCCTCCAAAAAAATCTTCAAGCTTAAGAAAAGCCAGTAAAAAATATCAAATCGTGGTTAATTCAATCTTTTAACAATCTTCAACAAATAATTTTGTGGCAAATTGTTTTTATTTGAAGAGCTAAAAAATCTTAAAAAAAAAATAATGTTTCCTTTTTAAGTCTATTTTTTTAAACTCGTGACAGGCATCGTGTTAATAGTCCCATGCAATAATTTTTTTCTGCTTACATCCAATCTTTTTAACGTGAAATATTTAACAAATATTTCACATTAATCAGAAAGAAAATAAGGCATTAATTACTAATTAAACTTGAAAAACTTTTAAAACAAATTTGAATATTTCATACATTTTCGTCAATTACACAGAAGAAGCTTGAATTTCTTCCCGTTCATAGAAAATACGTATTTCTTACTTAGAGGAGTTAAACTAAGTATATATTTCTTTTACATCACAATTTCCAACCCTATTACTTTAAGTCCAAGTGATAGATTGTAATCAAAATATTTCCACTCCAAAAAACAAAAAAGTGTTATATTCAAGTGTCTCGGAGTGTACCTGCTGAAAGACAGGTGCGGCAACTGAGCTCAGACTAACCAGTGTAGTTGAAGTCAAGGCTGTCAGTTAAAGTCAAAACCATAAGTCAAACCACAACACAGAGCTCATGGAAATGCAAGGGTATGAGTGAGGAGAGTGTTGGAAAGCTTGTGTGCATGTGTCAGTGTTGGTAAGTGAGTGTGTTGCCGGCATTTGTTGCATGTTGTGGCAAACATATTCAAAAGCCTCAACGCCATTTCAATCAAGTCAACTTAAAGCTGCAGCTCATAAGTATGCAACATTTTTTCGTATTGTAAAAGTTCACTCTGACCCATGTAGATGCTGTCTGACTGTCAATTTGAAAGAAAAAAAAAGAAATATAAAATGGCGAAAGTACAGTAGACGAAATGGATATCAATCAGCAAATATTTATTTAGCCAGGCAGCTTTGTTTAACGTACGAATTTTAGCAATAGCTTTTCATCTAAAATCACTTGAATTGGATATTTACGTTTTCATTTTCACTTCTATTCAAAATGTATTTGGGGGCTTTTGAGGTCGAGGAATTCATTCTATTTTTAATTTCGAGCACGGCTAGATACAACATTTGTGTATTGTTTGTATGGTTGTAAGCGTCTATTTCTCCATATCAAGGGCGGCTTTTAACTAAAGAATCTTTGAACCTATTACGCATTGATTTTCATAAAAGATGTCAGAATTACATAGAACAAAACAATAATGGAAACAAATCTCCAAGGGGTACCCAACAATTATTGGTCAGCACAGAGGATTTGGAGGTGCTAATTTCACGTTACGACGACAACACGATGAATGGCACCAACACAACATACTTTGATTTTCACTCACCGGGCGCAAAGGTATACAATGGAGCCCGTTTAATCAGTTGGAAAATCTTGAATATGCAGACGATCTATGTTTATTATGCCATAAGTGCCGATCTCTAAACAATTTCGAAAAAATCAGCAACTGCTCGCGTAAAGTTGGATTAGAAATTAATAGGTCAAAAACGAAAATCATGGGCAGCGAATACGCAGCCACTACGGATCCCAATACTACATTACAGAATGAAAGGTTGGATAGCGTTCGATCCTTTGTGTATCTGGACAGCGTAGTTACCAACAGAAGCGGTACGGATGAAGACGTCAAATCACGCATTTGCAAAGCGAGATCTGCTTTTCACAATTGGGCCCCATATGAAAATCTAGTCAACTTACTACCAAAACAAACCTTTGCTTATTCAACTCTAACGTGAAGTCTGTGCTCTTTTACGGATGAGAGTCCTGGAAAGAAACATGCACCATAAAACCTCATATTCAGGTGTTTGTAAGCCGGTGCTAAGAAGAATTCTGCGAATTTGGTGGCCCCACAGAATTTCAAACAATGATTTGTGGTCAAACACCGAGCACACAAGTAGCATATGAGATCAAACGCCGCAAATGGAACTGGATCTTCCACACAGTAAGACGACCGAACAACAACATCACCCGACAAGCTCTTCGCTGGAACTCACAAGGTTCTAGACGTCCCGGGGCGCCAGAAAGGATATGGAGGCGTACAATCGAAGCAGAAATGAGAAAGGCCAATTAAACATGGAATGACGTCAATGTTTATGCACATAACAACGTTAGATTTAAGTTGATTGTTGAGGCTCTATGCTCCACTTAGGAGCCCAGAATTGGTAGTAGTAGTAGTAGTCACAAATTCCGTTCATTTTAAATTCATAGTTTCTTTGGCAAAGTTGCTTAAAATTGCCTTAAGAATCAACTTCGCCGAGATCCCCAGAACGTTTTTTAGGCACCATACAAATCAATTCGCTTTAATATATTTTTGAAAAACCCCGGCGACTGATTGTCGTATATTCCTTCCAAGAACTTTTCAATTGAACAATGACTTTGTATTGTTGTACTTCGATATGTAGATTTTAATCGATCATTTTCGAAAATTTTTATTTTTAGTAATTTGCTAATTTAGTAATTTTTTGACTATAGCTTTTGATGTACTTTTCCGATTTTTTTCATTTTTAACACGCACGAAACTATGAATTATATCGAAGGGCATTGCTAAAACGGGCGAAATTTATTTTTATGGGGGAACGGGTGTAGATGTAAAATAATTCAAATATAGTTTGTAGTAAAAACAATGTCTGATTTGTACATAACAATAAGATATCAATATTTTCTTTCTTGTTGCATATATTTATTTTTAGAATCTTGTACCAAATAAAAATTTTAATTTATTTTTTAACGACAATAAGCACTTTAGTGGGCGCCATATTGAATTTTATATGTCGTTCCATAGCTTATAACCAGCAGCTCAACAATACCCGTCCAACGATATCTCATATGCCTAATTATAATAAACAGTTTAGAAGTTACGAGGAAACAGATGTACATACTTATATATAATAATACAAAATTTTAACGTCTTTAATTCTTAAACTAAGACACCTGCCGCTTACAAAGTGTTTCCTAAGTAAGTGTACTTCATCGAGTCATCTTTTGTCCCACTGTACTGACTGGCACTTAAAAATGTCAATGCTGTTGCCTAATGCTTTTGATGGCTTTGATCTTAGACTAAGCCAAATGAAGGCGACGAGATTTTTGTTTATTTGAAGAGGGGCCCCACCCCTGGATTAGCACAGGGGCTGCATTTGTCAGCCTAGTCTAGGAGTTGCCTGGTCACATCTATTTTTTAGTGTGCCAGTATTTTTTTCGTCTGTCTTTTTTTATTTGGGAATTCAAGCTGTTTTTTTTTTTGCTCATACAGCTTAGACGTTGATTCAGATGTTGTCTTTTGATATTTGCAGTTGCTGACTGTAATAAATGTTGCCCGTTGTTTTAAATTTTATTTTGTCTCCGTCTAAGGCAATCAAAAGCACAGCGCGTTTTGTCTATATTACGCAAGCACGCGCCGCAACGGAAGCGGAAATGGCAAGCACTAAACGGAAGTGTCTGAGTGTCTCTGTGTGTGCCTCTGTTTGTGTGTGCGGGTGTTTTGGGTGCGTTTTTCTTGCCGTTACAATTCAATTTAAAAGCCACACCGCTTTAAAGCAGTTTGCACATAATGCCCTTAACAGGATTTTTGGCCCAAAGGCATGACGTTGGATAATTAACACGCACCACGTTCGCACTTTCCCACTCCGCCATTTTTATTCGCCATTTTGACATGCAACGCCCAGAAGCTCACACCTAATTAGTGAGCCACGTTAGAAGGGAACTTCTACGCAATGTTTGAGTCCTTGTTGGTGTTGTTGTTGTTGTCGCTGCTTATCAGTTGTTTCAAAATCTGCATCGGTGATATTTGCAAAATTTACGGCTCTCATCATGCAAAAGGAACAAAGGAACGCAGACCTTGACAAGGGCGTGCAGGCGTGAAATAAGAAGGGTTGCATTTTGGGATTGGATTAGTTGAATACACTTTTTTGGTTGGGCTAATTAACTTTTTACAAATCGTTTTGAAAGTTAATGCCAAATGAAGTTTCCAGTACATCTAAGGACTAGAGCACTAAATAATATTATATAATTGATTCTATAGGTCGAATTGTGGACATCAACCTGGATAGGACGTATATAGGCAGAGACGTTGCCATGCTATCAGACAGTCAGGCCGCAATGCAGTGACTGGCTTGAAGATTTATTCAAAGTAGGTTCGGGAAACTAGAGCCAAGCTCAACCATTTCGGACAATTGAACAAAGTTTCCCTTAGATGTATCCGGGACACAAGAATATTCGCGGGAACGTAACAGCTTGCGAACTGCCGAGAAATTATGCGAGTAGAGCCTGAACCTTATTGCGGCATTGGCAGACCTCGAACAGGCAGCTGTTGGGGCACACCTAGTGTGACAACCTATAAAGGCCATTTTGGGAATTAAAAAAAAACTAGGAATCCATTTATTTAAAATTTTGAGCGAATATTTATACCATGTTTTCGAGAATACACAGTAAAATTTTTGAAAAAGTGACACGCGATCTCAGATGTATCCGGTAGCCAATGCAACTATCTAACTGCCGAGCGGCTACTCTTTTAAATGGCTTAACTCAAACTATTTAAGATATCGATTATGTTCGATGTTTTTGAAGGAATAACCTTATCGAAATATGGAAAAAAATCGATTTTTTGAAAATTTCACACTAGGTGTGCCCATTAAGAGCAGATAAAAGGTCCTGACAAGAAATGGACTGGATCGGTACGGCTGGTATGTCTCCTATAACCCAAATAGTCTCAAGAAAACATCCTAACTGAGCAAGGGCACTAACTGCGATACTAACTGGACATTGTAGACTCAGGAAACACATGAGTTGGTATCGTGAGCTCAAACACAAACAGGTTTTGTGCGATTGAGGAGCAAACCTCTCTTCATATACTCACACACAATGAAGTCCTTGCCAGAAAAAGGATATCCTTCCTCGGCGGGCGTAGAGTATCGATATACGATATCATCAGACTAGAACTATCTCAAATAATTAAGTTTGATGGAGATATAAGGCTAGGAGCTCTAGTGTTAAAAGGGAGCACAAAAGATCCTGGAACCCTTAGGATCTATTGCAGCTTATTGTTATTTTTATGAATATGTATAGCTCATTTTAAATTTAATCTTAGCAATCACGCTTACTTGATAATGCAATAGATTTCTTGAAGATACATGAATGGATCTTTATTTTGAATGAGGAGAGTCTAGTCATGAGCAGCTGTCCATGATGCATACGATTGAGAAGGCAATCCCGCAAGAATAATATTTACAGATTCCCCTAGCTAAATATTTTCAAGTGTCACTCACGAATAACCCTCACGAAGGTGAACAACTGTCACTGTAAAAAGACCCATGGCCATCTGGTTATATTTGTAGAGAAGTTCATACAACTGATTTGATTACAACTAAATTTTACGACAGCATGTGAGGTAATATAATATAAACTTTTTTAAAAGAATTCTTCCAATACCTCAAAGTTAATCAATCTGTCATTATAAGCGTAATTGCATTATTTTATAGACGTCGTATTTACTAGGAGATCTCGTTTGCAGACATTAAGAACAATTCTTTGTTAGATGGGCTATGCTAAATGGAAGGTCTGTATTAAGCTTTAATACGCTTGGGAATAAACAGAGAAAATCTGTTACTTGGGGCTGAGAGGTGGATTTCTCTAATAGTAAATACATTTTTATGCATTTTATATGAATTCAAATAGCCAAGCTGCTATAAGGGCATTGTCATCCTGGAGCATCTCCTCCAGGATGGCTAAAGAATGCCATAACTACCTCCAGATCCTGGCCACCCGGAACAAAGGCGTGCTATGTTGGGTGCATGGGTCACTCGAGAAGGAGTAAGGACGCAGATCTGATCTTTATGGTATGAATCTCCGCTTAGAAGACGCTGGGCCAGATGCCCATTGCGTTATTCTTTTGTTGGGCCCAACGATTTCAACACCTACATCCTGCTCCGTTTCGGACCCATCCGTGAACCATTGTTGCCACCGGGGGTTTCCATAGGGAGAACTCAGTTTGCAGACATTAAAAACAATTCTTCGTTAAATAGGTTATGCTAAATGGAAGGTCTGTATTAAGCTTTAATACACATGGAGATAAATAGGGAAAATCTGCTCCTTGGGCTGAGAGGTGGATTTCTCAAATAGTAAATACATTATTATGCTATAAGCGCCCAAATAATAATAACCAATTTTATGGTGAATGTGTTATAAACACCTATTAGTTATATTTAGTGGTACTCTTCATATTTGCATATAACTCGAGGAACACTGTAAATAAATGTACACCAACGGATGCTAGTTTTTTGATTCATAATGACGGTTTGTTGGGTAGAATCCGAGTCCGGGTTCAGAGTTTGCCAATCATGTCAAGGTTTTGAGATATTTTAGGTCTTTTGTGTTATTTCTTACTTTAAGGTTATGTACAGGGTGTAATATTTTTTTGTGGACTGTCTCTCCAGTTACATAACTTTGCGGAGTATCCCATTGTCGTAAAAATGTTGTGTCCTATAGATACATAACTCGTTAATGGCATAAAAACTTTACACCAAAATGATCATCCATTTACTTAGGGCGTCCATGCGTTCTTTTGTTCGTCGGCCAGTTCATCCGCTACTGCCGGTTTTTCTGAGACAAAATACGCAACAGCTTAGAAATTGCGATTTTTGATTATTGTATTCCTTTTTCAACCTATGGATTATTGCCATTTATTCCCATATTAGTGACATTTGCCGGAGATCTTCCAATTTTGCTTCCTATACAGACAGCAATAATTTTTAAATCTTTTCGGCACTTCCCAAAAAAGACGAATATTATGCAACCCATAAAAATCCACTTATTTTTTATAAACATGTAAAAACTACACTCTTTAAATTTTAAAACCACCTTTAAAAACCACTTGTCTTAAAAAGTAGCAAAAAGACCTTTAACCTGAATTTAATATAAATTAAACCACACTTTTTTTAACTTTTAAATAAACTCTCGTCCCACTTACCCCCTTCAAGCTAAGCATCAGTTCACGTCATTATGCATTCATATGGGTAAGTTAACCCAAATGAATGCCTTTAGGAAATCAACTGTAATGTGAGCTTTTTAATGAAGCACACGCCCATTGACCGCGCGCACCCCGCCTACGCCCATTAACATGGTCACAATGAAACCCCCTTTCCAAAGTAAACAATGCGCTGATTTATGACACCTTGAAATGCAAACAGTAAATCGCATGTTAATTACATTTTTAGACCAAGTCATGGAAGTGGTAAAAAGGGGGTGACTGACACACTGCCTAGTTTTTATCCTGAGGCACAAAGCTAAAGGTATGCAGCTGACAGAAGCCTCATGCGTTGCCATGCCACAACTACCAACTACTATATAAAATTACACATTAATAGAAGTAGTGGCCTGTCAAAACTGTTGGCCATCAGAAATTAGAAACTATATTGCAAGCGTGGTTATATTACCAAGAGACGTGCCACAAAAACCGCATGCAATATACACCGAGACACATGCAAACCAACTCTCACCCTGCACAATCAACTGGTGTTTCAGTTTCCATTAGGACTTGCCACACACACACACACACTCACAAAGTGATATACCTGGCCAACACACCTGAGCCAATCTTCGGGGTTAGTGCAGCCATTTCCGCTGACTTTGCCAGAGACTACATAAACAAGCCGGCGGTGTCGCTGTTGTGGCATAGACAGTGCAAACTATGTAGCAACAACAACAAGTCCCTCCATGAGCTACACTAAGCCAAGTTGCAACATTTGGCGGCAACAACAGCTCAGTACAAAAACACAACAAAAAAACTCTACGCATAGAAGAAGAAAAAAAATTTCCCAAAACAACTGGAAATGCCGGAGAGAGCAAACACTCACTGGAAGTCGGCACGCTCTCAAAGCGGGGTTGGAAGTGCACTGGAAGTGGCCAAACCATCAAGCACTCCCCTAACTTGTGACGTCATTTGGGCAATTTTCATAACGCAGGGGTCGCCTGATTCTTCTTAGGGTTAAGGGTGGTTTGACTTGCGCATAAAACCCGAAAATCTTTCGCGCTATCAACATGACTGCCAACCAACGTACCTTGACTTAATTGCCGGCTGACATTTATTGCTGTCCAGTGTGTCATTCAGTCAGAGCCAATGTCAGAGTCAGAGCATATATCAAATGCGTCTAGTCAACGGTGAGGACGACGACCACGACGATGATATGGTTTGTGGCATTGATAGCCCCAGCAAAGCTGTCGTGATAACTTGCGTGTCACTCAGCTGAGTTGCCCCAAAAAACACATAAAAACTTGACGGAGATTGCAATGACTGCCAAATATGATGTTATGGGCTCCAACGGCTATGGACATCAAAAACAGCTAAAGAGAGTGGTCTATGAAAATAGAAATAAATGCATATTCCGGCAAGCACATAGAGTGATGTTTATCTAAAGCTAGCATTTATGCTGTCAAGGTAGATCGCAATTTGCATACAATAGTTGGAAAAGCGATTTTTGAAAGTTTATTGCTATAAATTTACAAAAGAACACTGAGAAAAAAATTAAAAACCCTGAAACTTGAAAAATATTTCACAATCTTTAATAGTTAAAATAAAGAACCTAATTCAGCCTTTAGTTGCTTTTGAGGTTGCTGAAAGCGAACGTGTGAAATCCGTCAGACTACAGACGTAACCTTAAAATGATATTTATTGACGGTTATCTCTGAAAAAAGTGACATACTGAATTTTTTTTATCTTCGATTCGGATTCACCGATCATTGCCAAACAAGATATTTCAAAAGAAAAATTGTTGTGCGGCTTTTTAAGATTACTATGCAACCATAACCCGTTGGGCTAATTTTGGAGCAGATTCAAACTAAATGCATCGAAATAAATAAGAAAAGAGAGGATTTTTATAAGTACGAAATCCTGGCATTAAGAAATAATCAACTCGAATATATATATATCTTTCAATAAATAAATTTTTTTCTTTTCTTTTTCTTTTCTCTTCCTGGCATATCGGTCTGCTCAAGATCAGACCATATGACCACGGAAAGTGATTGTCTTACCCTCGGATGCCAACAGAACTATAGTTCTTGGTAGAGCGGACCTAAGGTTCATGGTAGCCTACTAATCTGGGTCCATATAAAGGTTATCACTTATATAAAATGGGGGTATCCGACCAGTGCAGTTTTTTTTAAGGGATCACATTTTGTGTTACTGCCTAGAAATAATGTAGGACAGAGTCACAAATCTGGGAACTAAAGGGATCACCCCCTTCCAGCAACGTCAAATCCCAACGAAAGACTTACTTCCCTTCATAAGGAAGGCAGATGGTCTTTTCTCCTGAAAATGGATATGGAACAATAGATCTTCATGTCGCAGTGCCCACTCTATTTTAGAAGAAAATTCATCATTTAAAAAAAATAAAAAATTTTGCTGTTACAAGCTGAATTTGTGATGTGAATATTTCTAAGTTTTCGACTTGAAATAAGATCTTTAAGATATACGCGTCTGCAATCTATTATAAAAAAGCGGTACTTACGTCTTCATTTAGCACGATTATAACCATGGTGAGCTGCAAAGATATAAAATAAGATCCCATAATATAAGTTATTGCTATTGAATTGATAAAATACAATAGTTAAGAAATTTAAGAATCATCGAATGAAATTACAAAATTTTGTGTACGACATTTTAACGAATTACTGAAGCAAGTTCCCAAGACCACATTTTTCGAAAAAATCTCTTAAACGGCTCTTCAGAAAAAAAAAGGTTGTCACTTTCGTATTTCTCGACCCAAAATTAGCCCAAAAAACACTTTTTAAAAAAGTTTATTTTTCGGGTAGACTGGTTCTATCAAAGGGTTTTTAGAGACTTTAGTAGAAATGTCAGAAAAGTCACGAATTCCGTATGCAATATTTCCAGCTTGCCAAAAAGTAAATAACCTCGAATTTATCTGGAAATTTATTTTACTAATTTAATTTAACTTAATAGATTCCCAGATAATCTTTTTGTTAATTTGTCCATAATTTTTTTTAGAGACGAAATTGTAAAACCTGATTAGAGTAAGTCTAAGACCTTTGAAATGAAATCAACCATGCACAGTTCATGAAAAAATAATTATAATTGATGCCTATAATTTTTTAAGTTTAGTCACACAGTTTCCTATTATAAATCTAACTTAATAAGTTTTACCATGGGGTTCTGCCTCCAACGAGCTTCGCTCACCAACCAGCGTCTCTACTAAATTCTCATCCTCACTTTACCGTTGAGGTAAATCATTTGGGATAATCTGTTTTACTGGTTCCTTCTTCCCAATAAACATTTAAATTCTTAGTGTCTTACCATTCTGCTGACATTATAAATAATAGGTCAGGTTAAGGCAGCAGTTAGAACCTGACCTTCTAATTCACTTAAGCCCGTTGTGGAACCGAAATGGTGGACTATCCTTCCCCATTAGGGAGATCAGTCATCCGGTAGCCTGAATAAACCTCGAAAAGCGTTTCGGACTCTGCTCTGAGCGCTGAAATAAGTCATTTAGGATGTTTGACTTGAGGAAGCGGAACCTTTTTCTGCACAGTCTCGGGCAGTGACAGAATAGGAGCTAAACAGTCTAGCTCTTCCTTCTCGCCACTACTTCTGCAGAAGTCATGGTGATGCGCGTTTAACCTTAATGAATAAGTTCCCTCCAGCCAGTGTCAGGTGATTGCTTCAGCATTGAGTTCTGTTTGGGCAGAAAACTTTCTTGAGTCTTTTCCTTTTCTAACACAATCTGTGAAAAAAATTTTCTTTACGCCATTTACAGTTGGGGCAAATCTATCCAAAAACTTAATTTCGTTCCCACCTGGTGGACCTAACATTTTTTTCAATATACTATGTGCTGTTATTGGGGGTCGGCCTTGAACATCAGCATAAAGTTGAGTTTTAACCAGTTTATAAAGGGACATCCTAAAAATTTGATGTAGATATTAGTGACTAAATATCTTATATAGTACTACTTCCTGTGATGACTTTGATCAAATACTTTTATCATAAGTAGCGGTTCAGAGATGTCAGATATAGTAACTTTCTTCAAAATGCGAATAATTTGATTCTTTTGGTAGTTGGAATACTTATCTCAAATGATTTCACATTCAAAGTATACGAAATAAGAATATCAGAAAATGAATACTCTCAGGGAGTACTAAATAGCAGTCGAAAAAATACCTTTGAATTTGAACAATTGTAACCCTTACCCAAACTCGTTACTACCAAAACAATAAAAACCAATTTCGGAATGCGACACTAAATTTAAACCTATCCTAACTGTCACTAATCACATAGTCCAAATGCCAAACAGCTGTCAGGAAAATCCGAATGGCATTTATGGACATAAAAATGCATTAGACATATACCATATATAGTATATACCTAAATAAATAAGCCCCCGATTGCATGCTATAAATAATATACATGAATTTTCAAATAGAGCCACAAAAATGTTAGCCATAAATGAGCAAAAATAACTTACGCAAAGCTTTAGTCCTGGCAACAACAAAAGCATAATGCGTTGCCAAGGATTAAAGTGCCAGCAGCCAGGGTGTGGAAGCCCTCAAACCAACAACAAGCACAAACCACCAGTAAAACATATGCCAATAAAATGTGATTGTATATGGCAAGTCCCGGCATTGGCTGTGGAGGAAGGAAGCTATATCGGATCAAGGACAACAACACGCAAATGGCAGGGACAAAAACAAACTGATAAGCGACAGGCTGCAAAAACAATGCGAGGTTCGGATGTCCAGTGTACACTGTACAGTGTTTGCCAAATGCGGCGAATTATGCAACACTGCCTCCCACTTCATCCACGAAATGTGAGTGAAAATTTGTTGCATGCAAGGACAAACAAATAAACAACACAAGGATGCAAACAAACAAACAAACATTTAAATAAACTGGAGCTCTTTTTGGGGCTTGGGCAGTCTGATAAATGCATGCGAGACACAAAGAGTAAGAGTTTGAGCTCCAGAGAGCGCCGGCGAGTGACAGAGCGTGAGTAAATAAGAGAGACAGCGGCAACTCTGGCAATGGAAATCAATTATTCATGCGCTTGGCGGGTGCGGCGGGTACAACGGGGGAGTGGTTGGCATCGGTGGTATGCAACAGTTTTTGAAATGGTGATGACGTCGCTGCAGACAACGCCACTGACGACAACGACAACAACTGATGACATTTGTTTGTATTTGATTTTTCCCAACTGTGATTAAAGGGCAGCTTTGTGTCCCAATACCCCAATCCCGGATGCCCATAAATGAAGTTTAATTTAACGGCAGCCAGACAAGTAGGGGGCACATTGGAGAGTACTAATTAAATTTGGCCACCGGCGACATTGATGCACATAGATAGGCCCAACACCAACTAGATTCGGCTTCGTTTAGGTTCTGGTTTTGGTCCTGGTGCTGGTCTCTGACGTGAAGCTTAAGTCACATTCTTTGTCCTTGCAGATAGTACATCCTTTCAGGCGTAAAGTGTTTGATTATGGTCATTTGTTGTGTGTGCTGTCGCTTGAAAGCGACAGTGTCTAGGTGTTTAGGTCTATTGTCGCTTTTGTTTACCACGTATTTGCGTTTGGAGCAACTTTTAGAGGCACCTTGTTCCAGGAGTGCAGAACTTTTTGAGAGTGGGCCGTTATTTTGGGAAGCAGAAAAAACTGAACTGGTTCGCTTTAAAGATGAGTTACTTTTACATAAGGTTTATTGTCGCTTTTATTCACCACGTATTTGGGTCTGTAGCTATAGGAGTACAGACTTTTTGAGATTAAGTTGTTACCAACTCGTTGTTGTAACTGTGGTTTCAAAAACTTAACAAGTTCGCTTATGGTATAGCTGAACTGCTTTTGGATGAAGTCTTTTGTAGCTACTTTTAGATGTACTGGAGCCGAGAATTGCAGAACCTTTGGATTTGGTTCTTCCTGTAGTTCCAAAAACAGAACTGGTTCCCCTTATAGATGAGCCACTTTGGGTGGGAAGGTTTCCATGCCGAGAGTTTTCATATCGTCTTGTAAAGGCATGATGCGTGCTCAACAAATAACGAATTTAATGACAAAATTTTAAAAATTCAGAGGAACTCATGATTTTCTGCATAAAATGAAATTCTTTAGATATACATTCTTTAACCAAGGACCTGAGTTTTGTACGCAAAAGTTGCTCTAGGGTACCTGAAGTTGTTTATGAATTCCTAACGATGGTACAAAGAAAATAGCGCAATGATCTATGCCGCCATCATACAGACGAACCCCCTTTTTTTCGGCTAGCTCATAGGTAACCTAGGTATATATAGTATACCAATTATACCGCTGCGATTTTGTTATAGCCATTGTGGTATTAAAACTACTTCAAAATCTTCTGCGGTATTGGCTCATGATTTAATTGAAATTTTGGAGGTGAATGTGAAGCAACCGTTGAAAGGCTTGCATCCATTGATATGAATGTTTAGCCGTAGAGCTAATCCTGCATTGAGTCCCGGCCTGCTTATGACAAAAAATTGAGAGTCTCTCTTCGGTTGAGAGTATGGTCCATGGATAATTGATCCCTGGCCGCAAATTTGTCTTTCGCTCTGGTCACAGTATCAATAAGAATATCAATTACAACGTATGATTCACCACGCTCCCAAAGCATTTGAGTAGAGAGTACACTGAAACGGAGAGTCTTTTGGACATCCAGCAGATCTTCAACAGAGTCTGTCATTGCGGAGACAACGCTGCTCTTGAACACTTAGTCTATGTTCGTTTCTGCAGAATAGGAAATTGTTTTTTCAAGATATGAAGATATCAGTCGCTAGCCAGAATATCCGATTCTTGATATCCCAAGAAAAGTTTTCTTACTTCTGTATAGTTAAGTAAATTCTGAATGCTCCTCTCAGCATTTATTTCTTATAGCATTTAAGTTGTATTCAAAAAACAAAGTATTATTCATCATTAGCATCAACTTTTTTATTTTCTAGCTGTTCCTTTTTAGCGACTTTCCAAGAGACCCAATTCTTGTCATCATAGTAATGGGAATACTGCGAGGTGAGGCATTGACTCATAGACTAAAACAATTGGTAATGCTTAGGAACAAAGTGTTCGATTGAAGAAGTTGCCAATTGCACGCACCTTGACAGTATAATCGCTTGAGATGGAAGTACCAGCATGGATGTTGAGGCCAGTATCGGCTTAGTAACATCTGGAGGCCTACCAAGTTCTCGTTCAACACTAAATAAAGTTTATTTCACTCAAAAGATTAATCTGGACTCTTGTATGGATAGGAACCGGTTTGCAACAGAGAGTTTAATAACTGTCGAAGAATCTTGAAAATCTAGTGACCGAATGTTGTATCGAAGGAAGATCTCCACAGAAGATCCAGAGACAATCCCATGAAAGTAAACTTAGAAAATGGCGGTGGTTAGGCCATTACCTTCGTAAATAGCCATTCAAAATGTGCAGACAATCACTGGACTGGAATCCACAAGAAAGCAGATAGAACGGGCGGCCGAAAACAATTCATGGAAGAACTCCGTAAAATGAAGTTGAAGGTAACGGAAAGACCTGGGGTGAAGTTAAAGTTCCAGCTGACAACCGGGATCAATGGAAACAATTCACGATGGACCTAAGTTCCAATAGGAGTAACAAGATAAAAAAAGACGAAAGTCGGTCGGGTAGGATATATTTTTGAACCCCAAGGTGCCCTGATCTCTGATCATATGTGGAGCGTTGTCATTCGGTAAGACCCCTTTGTCCTTGAACATTTAGTCGGAGTTTGTGCTTCAATTAATTTAATAGTTTTTGGAAACTTTCCTCGGTGATTTTTCAATTAGCTTGGAACTAAGCTTCTTACGGGATTACCCATGATTTTCAATATTTTAGGTGAACTTTTTGTTCCCAGTCAAGAAACTCTTGCTATTTCAATATCATAGGATGTAATGTAACGCGATAAAGCTTTTTTGACAAACTAAAAGTAAAAGGTTCAGTCTCTAAAGATGAATATGAACTTTAGCATTTCCGCTTGACTAATCTAGGTAATGTACCAATACCAAATCAATCGCAGTAATAACAAGAGCTTCAATAACACCAAATTTCTTTGATAGTTGTACTTGTCCTCGAAGCTGAATCCCTTTAAGAGGTGATTAAAAATGAATAAGATATCAGCCTTTGATAGTTGTACTCTATTGAAAAAGAATAAGATAACAAATAAAACCAGCGATGGTAACGAGCAGGAGAAGATGGACCCCTAAAGATAATAATAACTTGGTATAAAGTATGAAAAGTCGTTGGGGAGCCGCTATTAAATCCAAATGGAGCCGTATCGAAAGCTAAGCATCTTCAAATCCATTTCTTCTAATAAAACGTCTAAGTCTTAGAAAATAAATTTTGAAAGTTTTATTTGGATATATTTTCAAATGGGCAGCTAGAATGATTGCATGATTATCATGCAATAATTCGTTATTGGTGACTCTCTTATTTTTGTATGATAGCTATATTAAACAGTGGACCAACTTTGATCAAACTTCACATAAATGTGCAAACTAATATAATATACAAATAAAATACGTGACAATATTTTTTTATATTTTTTAAAATATCCCGAGCAAAGGCGTAAAACTTTGGTCTGGCTGCCATACAAAATCGAACAAGTTTTTTTGCGCACTTCTTTGTGACACCTTGATAATTTTATAGCCTTATGGGTTGCAAGCCTGCAAAATTTCTTTTAAGGTAAACCTCGTAGTTTCAACGGGTTGGAAATGCTGGGCCTTCAATTTAGGCAGATTAACAACAAAACTGCAAGCAGTATTTGATTCAACAGAAATGGCTGGAATGGACCCTGAGTTCCGTACAATAAACTATTTACCACAGTAATAACTTTCAGTGGGTTAACCAAACAATTTCAGCATTTTCTTTCTTTTTTTTAACTTTTAATCAAAAAATATTGGAACTGCGACTTTTGAACTAGAACAAATGCGAACTGCCTGCAGCATCCCTTGTCGCGGTATCAACTTTTCCATTATCGTTTTGTTTGTCAGGCGTCAGGAGTTCAGGAGTTTGTCGCACAGAGTTACCATGGATTTTGGTGGTTTTTTGGACTGTCATGTTTGTGTCTGAGCGCGCGATTAAAATCGCATATATCACTGGACTCAGAACTCAACCCAATGAACTTGGAGTTGGAGTTTGTTGGTTATGGCATTGCGAATGACAGAGAGACTCTGTGACGTCACTGAGTGCCAGACAAACGTGGCTGGGCACTAATTTGTGTGAAATCGCGCATTTAAACGCTTTTGTTTATTAATGCATTTCGTTTACCAAGTCAATGTAATGCAAAATGTATACAGCATGCTTTTAGGAGTTGTTTGTCGGGAGGAATACCAAAAAAACAACTCAAAAACAACAAATAGAGTTCAAACAAATAGTAAAAGCACAAAGCTGTAAACCAACAACTTTAGTTGGTTTTGGCCAAGAGTGAGAAAAAATCAGACACACACACACATAGACAAACAGAAAGTTAATTAAGCCGTCATGAACTGCAAAAACACGTGACATGCATGTGCCTGCACAAACATGTACATTCATGTTGGGACTGTGCGAGAGCCCCTGCGGCAACTCAAAGGAAAAGCCAGCAAACAACTGACCAGGCTCCAGCTCTATAAAAGAGCAACTGGTGCACGGATTGAAGGCGGGAAAAAACTGCGGAATATTTTTTCTATTTCTCTCAAAGTCAAGCGCATGGGTTTAAGGTGGAACCAGATGTGCGTGTTTACATGCATATCAAAGCTATAAAGGTGCTTGGACGCGGCACAACTAGATTTCAATATGTGCAAAGTCAGCCCACAAGGGGAATGGGTCAACCAGGCCGTTGTAACAACTGAGTTTAGCCTTTAACTATCTAAGGCTTACATGGATTTGGAATTAACGTTACTGTAAACTTAAAGCCCTTTATTCTGGTAGTTATATCAGAAACTTAAAAAAGATGATGTTGCCGGACAACTAGTTTTGAAAAAATGTAGTTGATTTTTGTGGTGAATTTTCTACATCATGAAATTTAAATGCAATTCTTCAACTCTTACCTTCTAAGCTGTACTTTTATTGTCAATCCGTAAAATGTTAATCTGTAGTTGCTTCTAATTCACATTTAGTCAGAGTGTGCTATAATGCCAACAAAAAATTAAATATTTTCTTTACTTTTGCTTACAATTCACAACTTATTAAAGCAATAAGTACGCTTTGGCTGAAATTTTTATTTCATATTATTTATTTCATATTATTTATATTATATTATTATTATATTATATTATTAAATTTCATGTTTTATACATTTTGCGTTTATGTTTGTATTTGCATTACGGATTAAGAAGTTGAATGAACTGGGAAATTTCCAAGTAGTTTCAGTTTGAGTACACCACGGCCCTTTGAACGAGGAAGCTCTCAATTTTTTCGCCATTTCGGACAATATATATAAGAAATTTCACGGTCACCTCATATATCTGAAATATAGTCAGACCATAAAGCCAGGATGTGTCTCTCAGTATGAAGCTGCCATTTTATCTTATTCATTGCTGGTTTTTTGAAACTTCAGCTGCAATTTAAAAATATTTCATAACAATTTAAATTAAAATAAGCAATTTATATTGCTTAAAGTTGCCAGTCTTTTGCGTTGATATAACTTACGTTTATTCGCAGCGAATGACAAAAAAAGAGTTGCACAGAAAAATTATCGAAAATAAATTTTCATCGGGACACAAAAAGATTAGGCGCATTGCCACAAGATATTGGAATGATGTAGAAATTTTCGGAATGGCAGATTCATACGTAGTATCCGCAACTTTAGATGTCAGATGTGCCCCAGTCAAAAAAGCCTATAACATAAAATATAAGTGTCATCCTTGGAGATTTTTCATCGTCGACTTTTGTTATTATTAATAAAATATTGCATATGTTTTTGTATAATACAATTTATTCATTTATTTGAACTTAGCAACTTGTAAATGTAAAAACTAAGCGTTAGCATATTATAGGATTGAAAAGGCCTAAGGTCTTTTCTTGATGAAGTAGAAAAATTATCTTGTTACATAAACCATACATAAAAGTAGACTAAAGTTTCAGACTCCAAAAATGCATGACTCTCCAGATATGCCGAAGAACACCTTTCTTTTGATGGAAAACACCTTGTTGTTTTAAGAATCGAAAAAACTTTATAAAGCCCCACAATTATCCTCATATAGATATAGGCCATCCAAACATGGGGCTGTACGGCTAATCAAACACTCAAAATTGGGGCCTGGATTGTTAGGATCACCATCGTAGAGAGAGATCTTAAAATTGCAAAAATCATCACAGTACCCAGAGAGAAAAGTTTAGTGATCCCAATTCCAATACGTCTTAAGCAACTACGCCCAGGGAAATTTAAAAAAATTAAATAAAAAAAATTATTTACGTAAAGTCGGGCGCGGACGACTTTGGAATACCCTTTACCACTAGCTTTCAATTAAGTCCAGCCCCTTCATAAAAAACCAGAAACAGAAGAACTTTTGAGCAAAAATGTTTTTTTGACCGATCGTTACTATGGGAGCTATATGATATAGTCAACCTATTTTGATCAAATTTGATACAGTGCTTTGGTGCCTTAAAAAATTATTGAATGTCCAATTTGGTTCAAATATCTTTGCAAACAAATGAAACACATCGAATTTTGTATAAAAAACGTTTTTTGGGCCGATTCCTCCTAAGGGAGCTATGTGATATAGTCAACCAATTTTGATCAAATATGGTACAGTGCTAAGGAACTATAAAACTTACGAATACCAAATTTGGTTGCGATATCTTTATAAACAAACGAATTATTCATCTAAAACTTTTTTTTTGAGGTCGTCTGAAACACCTATCTATATAATTTAACCCCGATATCAAAAAATATAATAAACTTGTCTCCTGTGGAATAATATGGGATCTAATGTGAAAGTTTGGTTGCTCTAGCTCTAACCATCTCAGAGATCTAGTCGTTCAAACGGACAGACGGACGGACATGGGTATATCGACTTCTCTAGTTACCCTGATCATATCTTAGGTAACTTTGTGGTGTCTCCGACGACTCCTTCTATATGTTACATACATTTTCGGCTTGCACAAACTTAATATACCCTTTGTACCATACGGTACAGGGTATAAAAGTACACTCATGGACAAAATAATAGGTGTGAATTATTTTTTGTGTTCAACAGCTTATTTTGCATATATTTTTCCATCAATACAAAAAAACGCACTTATACTTAACTTATACTAATCATAATATAATAAAAAAAATCATTGGCCTTAAAAGCTTTCAAGCAAAATCAATATTAAACAATTTCATAAAAAACTCAAATTTCAGCTGGCCACAATAATAGGTGGAATTATCGAAATTTTGCCAGTTTTGGTACCCTTTGGTATAATGCTCTTATATCCCATCTAATACCCTGTGTATCCGCCATTATTTTGCAACACTTTAGCCATTCTTGTAGGCATACATGAAATTAGCTTCCTACATGTTCCGATTGGAATACTGTACCAAGCTCTTTATTGGCAAACAGTTTTTCCGACTTCTTTTTTAAGCTCTCCCCAGAGGTTCTCAATGGGATTGAGATCTGGGGATTGACTTGGCCACACGAGAACGTCCACCTTATGCTCTTGGAATCAATCCTTTACGAATCGGGATAAGAGCTTCGGATCGTTATCCTGCTGGAACTTTCATAAAAGTGGCATGTTATCCTCCGCATATGGTAGCATTACCGTCTCCAATATATCTGTATAAACAAATCTGTCCATAGTACCATCAATCATATGTATCGGACCAACACATTCCCATGAAAAACAGCCCCATACCATGAGGCTGCCACCTCCGTGCTTTATGGTTTTTTGGGTGACCCTAATATGGAATTCTTTTCCGTTAGGCCCGCGAACTTACTTTCTGCAACCAAAAAGTTCTACTAACTTATTGAAACTTAAAGTTTTTCTATACACACCTATTTTATTGACCAGCTAAATTTAGTGTCTCCGCAAATTCCCACTAGGTAAATTTTATTGGCCACAAAATTAAATCGGGAATTTACCAAATTCACACCAAAACAATGTAACCATATGTATAAAATATAAGGTTGTCAAAAAAGTCTTGCGGTATTTTTATTGAATTTTCAATTGTGCATAAAATTGGTTATAATAATGCGATTTAAGTCAAATATGCGCCGTTTTGTTCGATGACGAGTTCCCAACGAGATGCCAACTTCATAATGCCCCTCTTATAGAAGCTCGCTTCCCTATTGTCAAAAAACTCGGAGAGCCAATTTTCACAGGACTCTCTTGTGGACAACTTCCGATTACCAAGCGCGTTCGGTATGGACAGAAATAGGTGGTAATCACTTGGTGCGAGATCCGGACTATACGGTGGATGCAAAAGAACCTCCCATCCGAGCTCCCGGAGCTTCTGGCGCGTCACCAAAGATGTGTGTGGCCTGGCGTTGTCCTGATGGAAGACAATTCGGCCTCTGTTGATCAAAGATGGCCTCTTCTGCATGAGTGCTGCATTCAAGCGGTCCAGTTGTTGGCAGTACAGGTCCGAATTGAGCGTTTGGCCATAGGGGAGCAGCTCATAGTGGATGATTCCCTGCCAATCCCACCAAACACACAGAAGAACCTTCCTGGCCGTCAATCCAGGCTTGGCCACCGTCTGGGCAGCTTCCCCGCTTTTCGACCACGACCGTTTACGCTTCACGTTGTCGTAAGTGACCCACTTTTCATCGCCAGTCACCATCCGCTTCAAAAACGGGTCGATTTTGTTGCGATTCAGAAGCGATTAGCATGCATCCATACGGTCAAAAATGTTTTTTTGCGTCAAGTCGTGTGGCACCCATACATCGAGCTTCTTTTTCAATCCAAGCTTCTTCAAATGGCTTAAACCGGTTTGATGACTCATGCTCAGCTCTTGGCCGATGCTACGGCTGCTACTATGCCGGTCTCTTTCGATCAATTCAGCGATTTTATCGCAATTTTCGACAACAGGCCTTCCGGACCGTGGCGCATCTTCGATCACCTCTGCACCAGAACGAAAACGTTGAAACCATCGTTGTGCGGTGGAAATGGAAACTGTATCGGGTCCATAAACTGCACAAATTTTATTGGCAGCATGAGATGCATTTTTGCCTTTATCGTAGTAGTACTGTAAAATATGCCGTATTTTCTCTTTATTTTGCTCCATGTTTGCGACGCTATAAGTCACGAACGACTAAAAGCAAACAACAATTAATCAAACACGTGTTAGCACGTGAAAAGAGCTTTCCAAAAAGCTCTAGCGTGAACCGATGCGACGAATACAACTAGAACTACGCGCTTGCAAAGACAAGCTCGCGGAAATACCGCAAGACTTTTTTGACAACCTAATATTATGTTTATGTAGAAAACGTTGTGTACACATTTTATATCGATAAATTAAAAGTTGCAGTGTTCACACCTATTATTTTGTCCATGAGTGTATATTTAAAGAAATGGGAAAATAAAAACCTTACTTTTGGTTCCGATCGAAATGTGATTAAATCAAAATGAAAAATCAAGGAAAATATATATGCTGAAACTGAAATTCAAGGAACTTTTAGAATCAAAAATGGATTTCGGACATACAGCGAATTGACGAATTTTTTTCAATGCATTCCAAAATGGCTTCTCAAATGTAAATTGTCATTCATCTATTTTAATTTTTTTCCATTGCTATTTGTACGATTGTTTTGCTGTATGGAATTATAATTGAAACTAATTTGATTGTTTATTCAGCATTTTTAATATTTTCCGTAACAATTCATTTTAAGTATTGCGACCACGAAAAGCTTTCCTGGAAGGTTTTATTCTTGTTTTTTAAATTCAATTTAATACTCTGTTAAATTTAAAATCAATAAAATTTTATAAAATTTATCCAATCATGCGTTTTTCTTTCAATTTTCTCCAATTTTTACCGATTTTTTTCTGGTATGAAAAACATGCAATCATTTTTCTTATATTTTTAAATTTAATTAGTTAAAAGCTGAACGCTACAACGTAAATAAGCCACTAACAATATTAATAATATTAGATTAAAGCTTAACGAATCGCACAGATTTCTAATAAAAATAAATCAAAAATTAAAAATATTGGAAAATCTAAAAGTACAAAACCTCAATGGTTAAAGTCACTTACAGCTTAACTAAAATTGAGAACATTTTTAGATGCCTATCAATTTTCCTTTAAATAAAGGAATATTTTCCATTTCAGTTATATTATTTTTTTGTAAAGTAATTTTAAAAAAAGGAACTTATTATCTGTTGCATAAATAATAAATATTGGCACGTCTATTTATTAATTTAAGGAGTGTTTCATACTGAGCCTATAAGAGTTAAGGGAGATACGTCGGCAGATTAATCTATCAAACTTATGGTGGAACTTAGAAACTAAACTTTTTTCTCCAATAAGATACTATTAGCACTACATATAAAAAGGTAAAGGGACTTACTACTCTACTTCACTTATCAGACCTTAAAAATGATATTTGAAGACAATAATTCAATTAATTTGATGTAACTCGCATAAGCAAGAATCCCTAAAATTAAGAATTATTCTTAATTTAATCCCTTAAAATAAGAATCTTTTAAATAAATCATTATATATTGAGAGACAACTGTCTTTTGGGATATCATTTACACAAAATCTAGATATAAAAATAAATAATAATAATAATAAATTCATTTTTAATAAATAAGTTTTGTGAACATTCATTAAAAAACTGCTTGGGATGTCCCTTTGAATTTTAGTCCCAAACACGCTAAAGGCAAAGGAAATGTATTTTTATTGGGAAAAGTCCACGAGTAAATGCCTAAAAATATTTCCCAGAACTCAAAAGAGTCAAGTTTGTGTCCAAGCTAAATGGCATAAATTGTACCTGCTTGGCATAAAATCCCTTACGGTCTTAAATTTCCTGGGAACAGTTGCTTGTTACTCCGAAATTATGCAACAAGCTATAAGGGAAATACCAAAATGGTTGGTGTATGAACTACAATAAGCGAATGCACAAGCCGGTTGCTGGGCTACATAAAGGCATAAATTGAAGTGAATGCACAAACCGGTTACTAGTCGAAGCTAAGGTATAAAATGTTCCCATTCTCGGCAATTAGCAGAGAACACTACCTCAAACAGCTGATAACAATAAATCTCTGGATGACGTGAGCAAACACCGTCTAGGAAATACCAGAAAAATAATTATCTTCGATTGAGTATATAAAAACAAAAAACTAGATTAGACTAGATTAGGGTGGGTCGTGATAAAGCACATGTAGACATTATTCAGAAAGGGGCCAAAGCATGATTTGCAAACTGTTAGATATGATTATAAAGTTATTAAATTTTTTGGTTAGTATATAAAACAAAAAATTGGGAACTTACTAATAAGCCCCATAAATGCCGCAGTTCGACTGGTTGGGAAATAAAATGGGCCAGTTTGGAGCGTATGAAACATTACATTTCTTGGTCTAAAATTAAAATAAATTTTAAGAGTTTTCAAAAAATTAGATTGTGACGTTTGTGGGTCTTAGGCTTTTAAATCTTCTGATTAAAATTTAGTTATTATTGATCAGATTCAAATAACTGGACATTGTTATAAGTAATAAAAATCAACATTACTTTTATTTTTCATAAGATTGATTGTTGAAAGAAACTTTTTGTTTCAGTTTTATAGCCTCATAGCAACCGGCAGTTATTAGGCGCCACATTTGTTAGGCTAGACGCTTTAAAGTTTAAAGATAGCTAAGGTGACCATCCCCAACTTTATGATTCACTTAATTTGGCAAAGTTTCTAGTTCCAGATGCAATAACTTTTGCGTCTAAAAATGTTTGCTTTGTATTGCTTAAAGTGACTTGCAAATTTTATCTCGACAAAAATATCAAATAAATTAGTGGAATATTTCCATGCGATTATTTTTGTCATGAAACAATGTAGAATTTCTCATATTGCGAGTGTTTAAATCAGTGATGGGCAAAATTTGTACAAACAAACATTTCATTGTGTGAGTAAGCAGCGCAGTCAGCAAAGGCGCACGAGAGAGCAAGAACTGTAATCAAGCAAAAACGCGTGAGAGATTTCACATGAATGGACCGTGCGTGAGCCGACTGCGCTGCGGCAGATTTGGTGCAATTGCCTCGCGAGCTATGTAAATTGAGAGACTGCCCATTACTGATCTAAATGGTCTTAATTTTTATATTATCTGGTTACTATATCTTTATTAAAAAGCGAAATATAGCGAATCTACAGGGTCCAGCACTCGAAGTGTAAAAAGGCCATAAATTAATATTGGAAAATTACCTTTACTCAATTCAAGGTACAAAATGTGTAAAAATAATACGAAATTTAGAAACAATTTACTTTCGCTCAATATGGCCACCTTTTACCTTCACTATGGCTTGAGACGGTCCAAAAATGAATCGCAAGCTGCCCGAATGTGACTTGCAGGTATTTTGGCCCACTCGTGGACAATGGCTTTTTTCAGCGCCTCGAGACTGTTGTATCTTTTAGTTCGGACCTTGCTCTCCAAAATGGCCCAAAGAGAATAATCTATCGGATTCGCGTCTGGTGAATTCGAGAGCCATTGTGTGGACGTTATGAAGTTCGGAACGTTGTTTTTCAGCCATTCTTGGTTCACTAGAGCTTTGTGAGACGGTGCCGAGTCCTGTTGAAACGTCCATGGTCTGCCACCGAAATGTTTGTCTGCCCACGGCTTCAAAGCAACCTCCAGAATACTTTCCCGATAATATTGCGCATTAACCTTGACGCCAGGCTCGATGAAAACGATTGGAGAGCGCCCATCTGCGGTTACAGCGGCCCAAACCATTATCTGTGGCAGGTGCTGCCTCCTGGTGGCCAATCGATGACTCAAATTCTCGTATGAACGGTCCCTCAAGTAAACCCTATCGTTTTGAGAGTTTACGAATTGCTCAATTGTAAAAATTTTCTCGTCAGAAAACACAATGCTTTATAAAAGTTATTTTTGACAATCGGTCCTATGGGAGCTCTAGGATATAGTCAACCGATTTTGATCAAACTTGGTACAGTGCTTGGGAACTATAAAAAACTACCAAATTTGGTTATGATATCTTCGTAAACAAACGAATTATTCATCTAAAACTTTTTTTTTGTCGATGAAAGTTTAATTTTCTTGTTTACAATAAGCGTCGTAACTTAAAAATTTATTGACCGATTTTTATAAACTATAACTTTTCTTACTCGGCATTGATATTTCTTCAAAATCAAATGTAAAAAAGTAAAGGTTTTTTAACAAAATGTTACATAAAAGAGACGTCAAAGTGTGAAAAACGGGGGAAAAAAGTGTAAATCTTAGATAACTTTTAAAAAATCTCGTAGTTTCTATGTATGAAGTATATATATATATATACATATATATAATCATATATGTATAAATCTTGAATCTTCTTCTTTCTTAAACCGTAAAGCAATCCAAAATCGGTTGAGAAATGACGACGTTATGATTGTTGGAGTGATCGCAGTACCCGAAAAACGGTTTTTAAGCAATAATTTGAGAATTTCGGGGTATTAGACGATTTTCAAACACACTATTGTGATGTACTCGTCAAGACCTACCTAGGTCACTTGAAAAGTGCTTAATCACTGTTGTACAGTGAAATTAGTGAAGGAGATGTCCGATATTGATCGATGCGATCTCTCATAAGAAAAACTGCCAGCTTTAATTTAAAGACTATTTAGAAAAAAATTGATATATTTTTTAAGAAAGCTTTAATATTTATTTCCTAATATTAAAAAAAGATTTAGCTCGACTTTTGAGTCGAAAACTTTCAATAGCTTCATACGTTGAGAATTAATGGAAAAAGATTATTTCTGAACACGTTCATGAAGTTTAGTATATTTGTTCGACTTTATTTTCAATTCCTCATGACCAAAAATCATCATCTTATACTTAAGAGTTAAGACAACTAAAGCTTTTTTAACTATTTTATAAACTACAAAATAATTACTGCTATCATATGGGGCAATGTACATATATAAAAGACTTTTTCTTGTAGTTCTATTATAATTCATTATTGGTATTTAAAATACTTTTTCTCGTGGTGCTGCTTATAATTCACAATCGGTTCAAGCAGCGCTTGAATAAAACGTAATATAAAGGCTATGAATATATTGTATTTTTTTCACAATATAGTTTATTTTATTAGATTATTTTTGCTAGCAATATTTTTTGTTGTATATTGTTGTTAGTTGTCTTTAGTTGAATTGGAATATAATGAGTTGATCACACCAATGCAACTAGAAGACTCCGGTCGTGTTGCAAGCCCAGAAGGTAACATTGGCCACCAAGTGCCAAATCAATTAAGTACTAGTAGTCACATCAGTGCCTGGAGATTACCGTATTGTGCACCAAGAAGATATACTTCATCGCATCCCAGTTGATCAATCGGGTGCTTTTTTCTTCAAGTCCTTCAATACCGGTTGGGGCATATGGCGGCGACAAACTTCCTCCATCCTTCCCAGGTACTTCAGCTGTGGCCACGTTTTACGCTGTGTTGCTGCTTCGGCCAATACTGTTGAATTCCAAGTAGTTCTTGGTCTACCAACTCGCCGTTTACCTTGAGGATTCCATTCGAAGGACTGCTTCGCGATGCTGTTGTTTGGTCTCCTCAAAGTGTGGCCAATCCAGCGCCACTTCCGCTGTCTAATTTCGACATACAAAAGCTTTCGACTCGTTATGCGCCACAATTCTTGATTCGATATAATTTGCGGCCATCGGATCTTAAGAATGTATCGAAGGCAGCGGCTTACAAATGCCTGTAAACTTTCGTGATGAAGGTAGAGACTTTCCAGGTTTCACAGGCATACTTTGATATTTCATTATTCTTTGTCCCAGAGTACTGTAAAGTCAATCAAGACCCACTTTAGTTTGACAGTGGCTTAAAGATTACGGAAACATTATGGTATACAAGATATAAATGGAATGAACAAAACCGCAAAAAGGGGGACGGAGCCCCCTGTTTTTTTGTAAATTTTTGTTTTTTTTATTAACATTCTACATAGGGACATAAAATACAACGGAATGTCCTCTTTAATATAAAATGGAGTTTGAAGTTATGTTTTTAGTTACATTTGAGGGAGAAAGGGATCAATTAGAAGAATTGGGTTGACAATTTTCGTTTTTATTTTTAAATAAAATTGTTAAATTTTTAAGAAATTAATTATATTTTGTATATTGTATTTACAATAAGTAAGCCGTTTCATAAAATAACGAAAACGTTTATGTTCTAGGCGATCCAGTCTTGGTCAGAAAAAAATAAATGAATATGTGAACCTATCACGTCCAAAAACAAAATTTAAATTTTGAATTTCCAAAAAAAAACTTTGTGTAATTTGACAGCATACAAACGAATTTGACCCAATTAAAAAGTTGAACATTAACCGGTAAATTCCGATGTAGACGACTTTGGGATATCCTGCAGCATATTGCTTCAGAACTTTAAAAGATATTAATTTGCCAAATTTGTGTTGGTAACTTTATAAACACACGAAACAAAACGAATTTTGGAGTAAACTCGATTTTTTGACCTGGAAATATTGAATAACTTGAACAATTCTCAATCGATTTTGAAAAACTATTTATTTTTATAAAATTAGAAGCTTTACAATTTTTTCCATTCAGTTGCCAAAAACAACGTCAATCAAATGACCTCCTTTATTGCGGATACAAAATTCAGCTCTTTTTCTGGCATTTTCCATGACATTTGCCAGCATCTCGGGTGATATCGCAGTGATTTCGCCTAGAATATTGTTCTTAAGCTCGTCTAAAGTATTCGGTTTGTTGGCATACACTTTGCTTTTTAAAAATCCCCACAAAAAAAAGTCCGGTGCCGTTAAATCGGGCGATCTCGGTGGCCAGTCAATATCCCCCCTTTCGATACCACACGTCCTGGGAACTTTTGATTTTTTGATTTCGCGGTGTGACATGTCGCGCCGTCTTGTTGAAACCATTAAGACCTTTTTCACGCATTTCTGGAAAAACAGAGTGTGCCAACATCCATCGATACCGATCCCCATTGACAGTTTCCCCAACTCTGAAGAAGAACGGACCGGTGATGGTATTTGAGCAGACATCGGCCCAAACAGTCACTTTCTGATCATGCAGTGGAGTTTGATGGATAGTATGAGGATTTTCTTTCCCCCAAATGCGACAGTTTTGTTTATTTACAGTGCCAGATAGCGTGAAATGGGCCTCATCAGTCATTAAAATTCGCTCCCAAAAATCGGGCTCCGATTCACTCACTCGAATAACGTTATTGGCGTAAGCCACGCGTCGCTGATTGTCTGTTTCCAATAATCTATGGGTTAACTTCACTTTATATGGAAACATATCCAGATCATCATTCAGAATCCTCCTCAAAGTAGTTCCACTGATGTTTAGTTGCTGAGAGCGGCGGCGGTACGAGACAGAAGGATTCTCTGCAACACTCCGTTTAACAGCTTCAATATTTTCATTTGATCGTCGAGGACGTGGTTGACCCGTGATTCTCGAAATTTGAAGCTAAGCTACGAATAGTGTCACTTTTAGGTGCAGAACGACCGCGATACTTTTGACGATACGCACGCTGTGTTGCAACAACTGAACGATTACATTTAATGAACATTGTCACTATTTCCGCGCGTTCTTTGGGCGTGAATCGATTCATGGTTAAAATTGTAATGCAATAACCTTTCCAAAATGTGTTCGACGACGCCAATCGGTTGAAATCTGTCAAAGTTATTTAATAATTCCATCGACCACATTCAAATGGCGCACCCTGTATTTTGTTCAAAAAACGTTTTTTTAAAGCTCCTATAGGAGCTAAATGACATAGTGAACCGATTTTAATTAAATTTAGTACAGTGATTGGAAATTCTAAAAGCTTCCGAGTGCCAATATCTTCATACACAAACGAAATATCTATTTTTAAATATATAATATAGCCATGATATCAAAAAATATCAAAATAAATTTGTCTCCTCTGACGTAATAATCTAGAAATTTAGTTGCTCTCGCTCTTACCACCTCTGAGACGTTCTTACGGTCACTGGTATTTTGATTTCTCCCGTCACCCTGATCATACTTTAAACTTTTTGGGGTCCCCGACGACTCCTTTTATATGTTACATATATTTTCGACTTGCTTAAATTAATATACCCTTTGTACAATATGGTACTGTGCATAAGTATTATGCCCTGATAAATACCTTAGATAAAGCCGATATCGAGAAATAAAATAAACACTTCTGAATCTTAGAGCCTAACTTATAATTTTGGTTGCTCTAACTCTTATCATGTCTAAGATCTTGGCCTTAAATTTGACAGACAGACGTACTACATAAACTTTTCTAGTCATCTTATATGAAACTTTAGATAACTTTCTATGGTCTTTAAAAACTTAATGCGCTCTTTGTTTCTTACGGTACAGGCTATAAATAGCACCTCAAGAAAAACCAACAAACTTTATTTCCGACCATAAAGAACTTATGTCTGCTAATAACTAGAAATAATCTTAAGTTTTTGACAAACACAAATAATAATATATTCTATTTTAGCAAGTCATTAAATTATTTGTTTTTCGAAGTACAGATAAGAAATAAACATGCAGAGCATATAAAGCAGAACAACCCTTTAATTATATTTATTTAGCACATGGTATATTTTTTGTTTGTTAATTACAACTAATTAAAATAGAGACTATATATTATTACAATAGCTTAATAACATACAAGTCTTGGGAAAAACTGACCTTCATAATGGAACCACTACAATATCTACGCCGACTGTTTGTTAGTTTTATTCATAAAGTAAACGTTGACTAAACATTTCTCGAAACAAACAGAAATCTTTTTTTATAATGTAGTCTCTATTTATTGGCACAAATATTGTCTCATACAAAGTTGTCTATTCGTTTGTTGACTAATTAGCTAGTTAATGATTATACAAAAATCGAAACTCGCGATGAGCAGTCAAAAACCGGCTTGTGACGTAGGCAAAACGCAGGGGAACGAACTGCTTCAGACTGAGATTGCGTGACGTGGTCTGATATGAGTAAATACTAGAGTGTTCTTTAAAAGTATTCATGAGTTCTCAGTAATTGTTTGTATTTCCCCATGTGCATTTTATAATAGGTCCATATAATTTTAAAAATTTTGCGAGTTTTTTATTTGTATTTCCATACATACATATATCGTATATACTCTTAATCAGCAGTAGTGCAAAAAATAGTGACGACTACAATTGGAGGAGGTCGACTATTGAATACTCTATAAACATGACTCAGCAATAAATCTTTCGGTTTTTTATACGATTTATATGATTCTTCAAAATTCGGTATGAAAAAATTAGTTTTACGTTTATGTACAATACTATTTCATACATACCGTATTGAAAGAAGTGATAGCAAAATCGGTCTTATATTCCAAAATCACTTTTTTTCGACTACTTCTTAAACAAACACAAATAAAAAGCTTTTATTGAAGATTTTTATCTTAAAAGGGGTCTATCTAAGTAAGGTACTGAAAAGTTTTTAAACAAATGAAGAAAAAAAAAAAAAAAGCAAGTACAGTAAGCGAAAACTTAAAAAGCGAAGTTTATTGGAAAAAAAATAAATGGATTAAATTTTCAGGAATCGTCAGGGACCTTGTTAGTCTAAGACCGTATTCGTGGGTAGAGGGAGTGGCATCGCTTTTACATGATTTTGTTTTTGCAATCAGAATTAGAGTCAAGACTTAAAGGTCGATAATATTGCAAATAAAATTATCTATCAAGACTTAAGGGGACTCCCCCGGATTTGGGCAAAAATAAGGTCAAAGTTTGTATTTTTTTGTGGGACAATGTAAAGGTGTACGAACTTCCGGTTTTGAATCAACTTTTGATGATATTCATTTATTATTACAGAATGCAAAAAGTAAAAAAAATTGGAAAAATTAAAAATGACGGCTACAAAATTACGATTTTCGTTAGCTTCTGCGTGCGGTCCTCGAACTGGAATTCTGCCGCTTCTTGTAGTGGACTGAAATCTAAAATATTTGTCATTACTTAAAGATAATGAATATTCCTAATGCTGGAACTAAAATGGTAAATATTTACGAAAAATTCAGTGAATAATGAATATTTGAATTTAAAAAATATAGCTAAATAACTTTTTATACATATTGTTAGTTCATGCGTAGAAAATATACATTAAAAATATATACTTTCTCTAGATGAAGAAAATCGGATCGATAAATAAAGGTTTGCAAGCTATAGCTAGATTGGAAAACATGGTTTCGAAACAAACGCGTTTAAAGATTTTAGAAAGTCCCTCAGCGCGCGCAATTAACGTATATTCGAGACGCTGCCATTCGATAAATATTCATCGTATCGGAAATACATGGCTCTCATTTTTGGAAAACAAGAATAAGAGCTCGTCCATCGAATGAAATTAGAAATTGCTTAATTTCAGATCCAAATTTAAAAATTGTTTTTGTTTATTTTAGTCGCTTTTTCATACCAATTTGACTTCAGAGCCTTTCGAAAAATGACTGAGATTCAAAACACATCCAGAGTTAACAAGATTTAATACATTTTAGATTTTAAAACACTGCTTGAAAACCTAAAATGCACTTAAAAATTGAGTTTTTTGACCATGCTACGGAAAATAAATCTGAATATTTTACACCCGAGGAATATATTTTTCGAAAAAATTTTTAATTTCATTCATTTTCCAGAGCACGACAGAATATGTTGCAGACATACTAATTTTTGTTGTGATCTATTGAAATATTAGATTAGATTAAAATGGTTAGGATAAAGATTGGGTTTATTATTATACGTATGTTGTTTAGGCTGCTAAGTGCTTATCTAAATAGAGCGTGAGATAATTTCAAGTCTTCTGAATATCTAAAAATCTGATTTAAAACTTGTGCATTTATTATACCCTGTACCGTATGGTACCAAGGGTATATTAAGTTTGTGCAAGCCGAAAATGTATGTAACATATAGAAGGAGACGTCGGAGACACACCAAAGTTACCTAAAATATGATCAGGGTGAATAGAGAAGTCGATATACCCATGTCCGTCTGTCCGTCCGTGTGAACGCCTAGATCTCAGAGATGGTAAGAGATAGAGTTACCAAACTTTCACATTAGATCCCATATTATTCCATAGGAGGCAAGTTTATTTTATTTTTTGGATATCGGGGATAAATTATATAGCTCCCATTGGGGTGTTTATGTTTGAGACAACCTCGACAAAAAAAAGCGTTTTAGATGAATAATTCGTTTGTTTATGAAGATATCGTAACCAAATTTGGTATTCGAAAGTTTTTTATAGTTTCCAATCACTGTACCAATTTTGATCGAAATCGGTTGACTATATCATATAGCTCCCATAGGACCGATCGGCCAAAATAACTTTTTTAAAGAAAAATTCGCTATATTTCGTTTTTTATTAAAGATATCGTAACCAGATTTGGCGTTTGAAAATTTTTTAGACCACTTATAGCAATGTACCAAATTTGATCAAAATCGGTTGACTATATCATACAGCTCCCGGTCCGATTTTCCAAAAATCGTTTTTGAACAAAATTTGTTGTGTTTCGTTTGTTTTTTTAAGATATTGGGACAAAATTTGACATTCGTGAGTATTTTATAGTTCCTCAGCACTGTACTAAATTAAATAAAAATCGTTGGACTAGATCATATAGCTCCCATATTACCAATCGGTCCAAAAACACGTTTTTTATACAAAATTCGATGTGTTTTGTTTGTTTGTAAAGATATTTGAAATAAATTTGGCATTCAGATCTTTCTTTTAAGGTATTTAAGCACTGTGTCAAATTTTATTGAAATCGGTTGACTATACCATATAGCTCCCATAGGAACGATCGGTCAAAAAAAAATTTTGGCTTAAAAATTCTATTGTTTTTGGTTTTTTGTGAAGAAATCGGACTTTATTACAAGCTAGTGGTACAGGGTATCCTAAAGTCGTCCGCGCCCGACTTTACGTCCGCCATTTTTTTTAATCTGTTCGATTTCCATAATTTTGGATGGTATCTTTTATACTTCGAGCTCTGTCATAATTACAGTGAGTTATAAAAAATCGATCATTTGTAAATAATACCGGAATCATTTTGTTTTGCAAATGGGTCCTTCTACTTCGAGCTTTGTATTGATAAACGTCAAAACTTAATGAAACATAATTTCGCAGCATGTTTTAACCTTGAATCGGATGTTATTTAAGGAAAATTACATATTTATAATCTTTAAGCTTCTTCTCTTCTCACAACTAAAAAATAATTTAAGTCTTTCTCGTTCAAAACCCAAATCTGTCATTGATTTTGATATATATTTTTACAGACAAAGGGAATCGGTAATCTCCCATCTTCCAATGCCTTGGATCTCCACTTGACTGACTATCCAACTTCTAAGCTGTCAGAAAAGGACTTTTTATTGAAGAGTATTTGGCTTAATTGACTAAACTATATATTTATTTGTTCAGTCGTGGGAACTAATTTGGTATATTCCACTTAGACTCTATTTATATTGTATTTAATATACCCCTTAAATTTTAACTACAGAGTATATAAACACGCGCAATCTGGTGACAGCCAAAAAAAAAAACATAAGACGAGATAATTTCTTATATAGCACTAGGCTAGTAGTTCCATAGCCGCAGTTGTTTAGTGGACGTCGTAGAGTGCGTCGCGCAAAACTTTCCCAAAATAAGTGGAATAACGCTTCCAAAAATGGTGCTAATAAAAAACTTGCAAAATATAAAGGTGCCGGAATACCTCAATGAAGATTTCTTTCTAACAACCCTCGAGGAGGGTTTACATGAGGTCAAAGATTACGTTACACGAAATATGTTTCGAATGGGGCAGCAATCCAGGTGACAATTATTGCTCGGCTATCTATAGAGTGATCGTGACGTTCGGACGTTGGGCAGAGGGAAAGCTTTCAGAGAAGAAGGAACAGCGTTCACTAATTGTTAAGACCATACCCATAACACCCGAGTCACAGTTTCTAGAGGATGTCAATGTATTTATTAAAGAGAAACGCACCTATACAGATGTGCTGCCGCGCTTGGAGATCTTAAGTCGTGGTGATAAGTTTGGTGCTAGGTAAGTTTTATGCGGGAACAAGATGGAATAAAGTCTTATATATAATATCATATCTTATATATTACAGATATTATCATGCTGTCAAGGCACCCGTGCAAACCATAGTATTCAATGATCTGAAAGTCGAGGGCTATAGTGTGGCTTCTCGTGAGCAGGGCTTGGACTGGCCACATGCTTCCTTGATACTGCAACAGCTGGGAAAATTCCATGCCACCTCCATGGTCTTGGCACAGAAGGTAACGTCCAAAATAAACAAAACCAACAGTTCTTACAAACATTTTCAACTTATCCTACACAGGATCCCGAACTCGTGCAGCACTACACCAAGGGCATGCTGAGCGAGGAGACGGTGGTCAAGAGTGATACCTTCGAGAACATGTTTGGCGGTTTCCTCAAGTATCTGGTCAAGACGTCCGCCAAATGGCCGGGCTTTGAGCAGATAAGTCAAAATTTACAGCGCTATTCGGACAACTTTAGAGCAGTGAGCGTAGCCGCCGCCAAACCCAAGCCTGGAGATCGTTATGTGGTCCTTAACCATGGCGACATGTGGACCAATAACTTTATGTATGGCTACGATGACAAGAGTCGACCGGATGTGCCCACCCGCGCCTTATTTGTGGACTTTCAACTTAGTTTCTATGGCAGTCCCGCCTGCGATTTGAACTTCTTCTTAAACACCAGCCCAAAGTTGGAGTTGCTGCAGACGCGTAGAGAGGATTTGATAAAGGCCTATTATAAAGCTTTTAGGGATACTTTGGAATATGCGCGCTACGAGAAGATACCCAGCTATGAAGATTTGTTATGGGAGCTGCGCAGTCGTGAAACCTACGGATTGTTTGGTCTTTTTGCTTTTCTGCCTATGATAACTATGCCCAAGGAACTGTCCCAGGATAGTAACCTTGAGAACATGAACAATGAGGAATTTAAGCGTAAGAAATTTGAGGCTATTTTTGCGCAAAAGTCTTTAAACGATTTTCATAAATGGGGTCTTAAGCGTGCCGAGAGCTTGGGCGTTTTTAAGGATTATTGAAGGGTGAACGATTTTTTAATTTTAGTTGTCAAACATAATTAAGTTTTTTAATGTTCGTTTTTTAGTGAATGTATAGTTTTTAATAAAAAATATAAGAAGTTTAATTGGCTTTCGTTAATTTCTGAGCATAATTTTTTTTTTTAATCCCCAAAGAGTATTAAAATTTGCGTCATTAAAAATGACTGATTTGACAAAAAAGAGATTTATTTCTCGATAATACCTAAAGCGCGCATTTTGTTACTTTTTTTGGGTAAACAAAATTGCTGGTTTCAGTGGAAACTTTTTATTATACTTATATTTTATAATTATATAGTAAATTTACTTTAACTTATTGTCTGAAGACAGATTGTAAATAAAATATAAAGGAAAAAGAAACAATTATTGGGTCAGGCAGCAAATTCTTGAATAACTAAGAACTAGTCCAGAGTAGTGAAGAAAGTTCATCTAACAAGTAACAGTTTTTTCAAAGTTTCAAAAATTTTTCATAGCTCGGTTGTGAACACGGGTGCAAATTATAAGAGCTTTTAAGCTTTTGAGCTTTACAGCAATAGGTTGTAAAATTGGCTAAGCTTGAAATTGTAACAATTCGTTTAGCAAGGACACTTTGTCAAATTAAACAAAAATCTGCCAGGCACAAATAAATAATAATAACGCTGTCAAAGAAATTAAGAGCCTAGAAGAAAAGTGCAACAAAGCCAAACATTTTTTTTAAGAAGAAAATGGTATTAAGAGAATTAGAGATACTATTCTGGTAGTCTCACTCAAAGTTGAAAAAAGTAGCTTTTTAACCAAATCCACTCTTTTTGCGTCTGACCTTTTTAGTTTCTAAAAAGAAACTATTTAAACTTAATGAAAAAATATTTTCTTTCAGCCATTTAATTTATACGCTCTTTTTTTCTTAACTTTCTTTTCGGAGTTTCCGAGATACTTAAGTTAAATATATAAACTTTTTTATGCATACTTTTCGAAGTTTAAGAATTCGAGAAATAGACATTGAAAATGAAATGTTGAGTTCATATATTGATAAAACCGAAACTTTAAAATAAATTTTAATATTTGCTACTTTCTGGTAACAAGATATTTGGGTAAAAAAAATATTTTCGGGCTAAACTTTTTATGAACCCAACGTTATGGGCTAAGGAAATAATTTAATTTTATATTTAGTTTGCTCTTCTAGTTTCAACAGAAATTATTATTTTTTAATACATATTGGTAAGTAATGCAAGTTCACGATTTCATTTGTTTTTTTTAATTTATACGATTTTTTTTTAGATTAAAATGAGTGTAAGCTTGAAAAACTTTTGCGTCGTAAGGGTTAATACAAAAAATTCCGAGTTAAGATGCCTCTGTAATTCAACTGAGTTTCCGAGATATCTTCTTCTTCTTCTTCTTATGTGGCCATACCAACCCGATTACCGGGTTACGGCCTGCCTTAAAACGTCTCTCCAGGCGCCTCTGCATTGCGCGCGCCTTCTCCAGTTGGTCACACCGAGCGAAGACAGGGCCCCTTCCACTTGGTCTTTCCAACGCAGACACGGTCGTCCTCTCCGCGGACGGCCGCTGACTACCGCATCGAACACACGTTTAACTGGAGCATCCTCGTCCATCCTAACGACATGTCCGAGCCAGCGAAGCCGTTGGATGTTGATACGCTGAGCAACGTCCATGTCGTTGAAGAGCTCATACAGCTCCTGGTTGGTGCGGATGCGGTAGTCATCGCCAACTCGAATAGGACCAAAGATTTTGCGCAGTACTTTCCTCTCGAAAATATCACATTCCGAGATATCATATAATAATATATATAATATTATTATCTGATGAGATAGGTAGCTATACAAAGTCTATCTCAAAGTAAATAGGACTTTGTCAATAGGGATATTTTTGGTGTCGCTATCTAAATGTGGATAACCGTTCAAGAGATACATTTTTTCCAGACCTCCAATCTATATTTCATGACACTTCGAATTATGTTTGTGTCGGTACTAATCTATTCAAAACAAGATTTTTTGGTTGCCCGCTCGTTTTTTGGCCTCCATTTTTAACTTTGGCAAATCGTCTTCGGGTCGTATAGGGTGCACCATGTTTCGTCACAAGTAACAACTTTGTCATATATTATAATATATAAAGTATAGTAAAGTAGTAAAAAAAAATGTAAATGTCGGGCGCGGACGGCTTTGGTATACCCTGTACTACTAGCTTGCAATAAAATCCGGTTCCTTCATAAAAAAACAAAAACAGAAGAATTTGTATGCAACAATTTTTTTTTTGATGGATCGCTCCTATGCGAGCTATGATATAGTAAATCGATTTCGATTAAATTTGACACAGTGCTTTAATATCTTAAGAAAGATCTGAATGCCGAATTTAGTTCAAATATCTTTACAAACAAACGAAACACATCGCATTTTGTATAAAAAACTTATTTTTGGACCGATTCGTTCTATGGGAGCTATATGATATAGTCTACCGATCTTATTAAAACTTGGTACGGTGCTTGGGAACTATAAAAAACTTTTGAATGCTAAACTTGGTTACGATTCGTACCGTATGGTACCAAGGGTATATTAAGTTTGTGCAAGCCGAAAATGTATGTAACATATAGAAGGAGACGTCGGAGACACCCCAAAGTTACCTAAAATATGATCAGGGTGAATAGAGATGTCGATATACCCATGTCCGTCTGTCCGTCCGTCCGTCCGTGTGAACGCCTAGATCTCAGAGATGGTAAGAGCTAGAGTTACCAAACTTTCACATTAGATCCCATATTATTCCATAGGAGGCACGTTTATTTTATTTTTTTGATATCGGGGTTAATTTATATAGCTCCCATAGGGTGTTTGAGACGAATTTTTAACAAAATTGGTAGAGCTAGCAGGCAATAGTAACCACTTCAAATTTTATTACAAAATTCTGATTATTTTTTTTCGAGTTTTCTTTAACTAAAAATTGGGATTATCATTTTTAGACTTTTCTTTGACAAAGTCATATCTTCTATACAAATAATAGATAAAGTATTAAATTTAACCTAAAATTTTAAATCTTTTTAAAAATTTTGTTTAATTTTTAACATTTTTTTTTTCAATTTTAAAATTCAAAAGTAATACCCAAAAAATAAAAAGTTTATTAACTCCTAGAATTGTAGAAGTTACCTTTATTTTTGTGATGGCACTTCGCATTTTCGGTATAGTAAACAGTATCTCGAAAAATGACAAATAAGCATAGCTCCACGGAATTGAAAGATAACAATTTCAAACTTGACTTGATCTATAGTAACAATAAATAAAATCTCCAGATATTCTTATTTTTTTTTTTCGAAATATGAAGTTTTAAATTTAAAATTGGAAACGTAAATGGCTTTCGAACACAAAGGTGATATTGATAATATTTTCCATAAAATGTATTTTTACCATTGATTGGATTTGTTAATTAGCTGGGTGTTACCTGACAGATTGCAAATATAAATAAATAGAAAAAAATAGTTTTTTATTCCTTTTTTTTAAGGTATAACTATGAATCAAAACTATTTGCTGAAACAATGGTAAAAAAAAATAATTTTTTGTTTTATTTTATTTACAATCTATCCGTTGATAATTAGTAACATTGTAATAATATAACAGGTTTGACTACAATTCAACTAAATTAGCCAATAAAAAAAAAGAGATGTAATTTTTTTTTAATTAAATAAGAATATAAAATAATAATAAAATGTAATGTTTAATATAATGCATATTCCCTATTTATGTATTCTCAAAGAATTAAATTGCATAAAAAAATGTTTCCAGCTAAATGTTAAAAAAATTACTATAACAAAGGATTTTTTAATTAATCAAATAATGCAGTTTCAATAAAAATTTATCGTCTATCAGTTAAAACAAAAAATTAAACTAAATTACTCATTTGCAGTATAAATAATTCTTAAGGTTTTTTTGGTTAGTACTTTATTATAAACTTTTAGGATTAAATCCTTTTTCCTTTCTGATATTCCTCTCTTGGTATACAATCGAGTACTTAAAAAAAGTATTCGATATAATGGCCAATATTCAACATTTGCTTTTACGATTTAACACACAGCAGCAAATAGAGTCTGTTTATTGTAAAGCAATTTAAAAAATGTTTAATATTGTAAAATTTAATCGGCATATATTAATGATTAATAAGCTGCGAGGGCGCCAAAGGTTAATAAATGTTAAACCAATTATAATAAATAAAACAAAAAAATAGATATAGTCGAGGCGGTGACCGACAGTTTAATACCCTCTTAGTTTTTTCCTCGAAAAAAATATACTCCTGCTAGAGGCTGATACCCGGGGGATCTTTCGGGTCCGAACTAAGAACTTCGATATGTATATTTTAGGGTGGAACAATTTTTTTTTGGTATAAAGGCTCTTAACGATTTTGATTCTTTGGCTCATTTTCAACCATTTTGCTGAAACTATGGGTCTAAAATGAATTTCAAGCCGCCAAGTTTTTCAAAATAGGTTTTTCTCAAATTATTCAAAAACCGAAACAATAACTCGAAGTTAGACCTTGCTTTACAGGACCCAAAAAAGTTAATTTTCCTCTAGCCAAATGTGTATTTGGAGGTTTTCGGGGTCGAGGAATCCATTTTTGACCTTTAATTTTAATTTTGAGCAGCGCCATAGAACGGTTTTTTTTTCTTGAAAATTGAAAATATTTTGCGAAAATCCCAAAGAATCAAAATCGCTGAGAGCCCCCAAACGTTTTTTTCAGTCCCATACAAATTGATCTGATTTTATAAATATAATACGCTTCAAAGTGAAAAACCCCTAAGACCAAATTTTGCATCCGCGACTAACTTCTAAGAACTTTCCACTTGGAAAATGCATTTGTATTAGTGAACTGCCATATTTATATTTATAAGTTTCGTAAAATTTTGTAAATTTTGATGAGATACGAAAATTGCTTCTCAAAAGTTAATTAAAAACCGGAAAACCTGGTTGCTGCGGGGACAGGCTCAATCGATAAGCATTTTTTAGTCAAGTCTGCCACTCCTCTTTCTGACCGTTTCATACATTGCACAAATGTTGTATACACTTTGTACAAATAGCTGCAGGGTATAAAAAACGACAATAATTTGTATATATTCAATAAAAATAAATTTTACACGTAAGCTTCGAATAAATAAAATTACTTTGTTGCTTTTATTGTTGCCAATTTAAATTGTTTGCTTTTTAATTACAAAAAAAAAACAAGATAAATAAAAAATAAAGATATTGTAGCAGTTGATAAGAAGTATGTTAATATTTAAACAAGTACACAATACATATATGTAAGTATATAGACAGTTTAAAAGTGATATCGGCCATCTATAATTAAAGTGCTAAGGAAACTAAACTAATTATACAAAGAAAACCGACTGCAAACTTAATTAAGTCAAAGATGCAGATGGAACAGCTTTTTGGCTAAAGAGAAACATTTACACTAACAATTAAAAGTTACACGATACTCCCAAGTTCCAAGTTTGTGGGGGAGATAATCGAGTTTTGCAAAAATTGTGATTCAGTTGAGGCAGGTTGCAAGAGATGGTCTGCGGCTGAGGCGCTTCAAAATTTGAGAGAGTAAAAAAATGTGTGAGAGAGAGGTGCAAATGAAAACAGGCATTCTTAAGAGGTGCCTCATAACCGTACCAGACTTACATTGCCCCAGTATATAGATAATAGCTTTATAAGAGTGTACAAGATTATCTGTTGGCTATTTCTAATGGAATTACGTGGGGTCTAACTTGTCACTTGGAAGACCTGGACTACATATGTCTCATCTCTCATGAACTTAATGATATCCAACCAAAAGCGAATGACCTCGAGATCCTTGCCAGCAAAGTTCAAACCTCAATAAACATATCGAAAACCAAAGCAATGCAACTCAAACACGCCAGTCCAGGTAGCATAACCATCTGCATAAATACGATCGATTTTGTCGATAGCTTTTTATTCCTTAGTATCACAATATCTACCCGTGATGGGAAGGATGAGGATATAGAAAATGATCAGTATTTGAACGCTTGTTCCGCATGTGCAGAAGAACAAAGCTGCGAATTTTTCATGCATGCATCAAATCCATCCTGTTGTACGGCAATGAGACGTGGCAGACCCCGCCAAGGATGATGTCGAAACTGCAGTTATTTGGCAACAAGTGCCTACGGATTATATACGTGATAGTCTGGCCCAAATGCATATCAAACGCAGATTTATAGCACTGTACAAGTTATGTGCTTATCTCCCCTGAGATAAGAACAAGCAAGTGGTGATTAGTGGGATCTGTTATGCTCTCAGAGAACATCGAAGCAGCATTGTCAGGATATCTATGGAATGGAACACCCAAGGAAGCTGGTGGGAAGAGCAAGCCAGGCAACCTGGCGGCGTACAATACTAAGCAAATTGTTATTACACATCAGCTAAGACACAGCGAAGCAAACTACGCCAAACTGAGCCCGTTGGAAGGTTCTTGTAGAAGCCTTAAGCTCCCTAGAAAAGTACTAAGGGGGAAAAAAAAGTTTAATGTTAAGAAGGATCATGGGGAGCTCATGTGGAGATTAAGTGCGTTCGAAATGAGAGCCATGAAAGTCTGTCCCAATGAAGCGCATTTAAGACATAACACGGGTCCAAGGCTTTAAATTAATGCAACAATTCTAAGAATGTCAGCCATGAGAATTGGAAAAGTGGTCCTCCCAATTCTCTTATCTTATCTTATAGCCCCAGCCATTAACTTCGAAAGAAACTTTACCACTTTTATGGGTAAAAATACTAATTTTAAGTAGTATGAACAGGAAACCAACTGAAGCTCTAGCCATGTTTCAAGATAGGATACGAAATTTGTAGTCAGGGATATTTCTACACTGTCATCAAACTGTGGTTGCCTTGAAAATCTACTCGAAGTTGGTTGGTAGACCACAGCTTAACTCAACCATCTTGCACAATGGATCTCTTAGATACATTCGGGGACCCAAGAACATTTCGGTAAAAGTAGTTGACTGAAGACAAAATGTAATAAATATAATAGGCCCTAATCACTTCTGTGGTATTGGCAGAAATATAATAGTTGTTTGCTATTTGAAGACAACAAATTAGTCGAGCAACAGACTGGGTTGATACAGCAAGTGAAGCAATTCCTCAAATATGCATACATTCAAGAAATTAACTCAGTTGGGAAGAAATCTAAAGGATATTAACTTAGCAGCTAATGGATTACTTCAAACTCAAAATGGAAAGGAAACCTACCAACACATTCTTCTCTAGCCAGACAAAGAATATCCCTCTTCTGCCTAAATAGAATATCGATTCACGATGTGATTAGACTAGACACAGTGTAGATTATCTCGGATGTTGGGCTAGTTAAGGAGTTCCAGGGCTAAATAAATGGTACTTGCAAGAACGACGTAAGAGCCAAAGTACCCAGAAACTAGGATTTTCGCTACAAAATTTAAAAAGGAAACGCAAATAAACTATTAAGCATTATTTTAGAAAAGAAGACAAAATACGCAATATAGACCTCATAAGTCTAGTGTTAACGAACAATAGTCTAAGGATTTTCTACAGCATCTTTTGTCCCGAATAATTTCGAACGACCAGTTTAGTTGTACCTTCTTTTAGCGTCATTGTAGAGCTTTTGTATCCGTCCTACATATGGTTCGAATAGGAGCGATCTGTTATCTCCAATGTATCAAGGAATAAAGGAAATCAATACATAATAAGATAGTGATAAAGGTCAGAGACAGCTCGAAGGGGAGGAAACTATAAAGACTACTGTAGTTTGTTCATAAAACACCGGAAAGGATTATGCGAGTATCTTCGAAACAACACAGATCTTAAACCAGTGTGGAATTATGCTATGCAGTTTCAGGAGCCGCCCAACAAGACATTCACAAGCATTGAAATGTATGTACCTTGCGTGAAGAAATAAACTAAATTAGATAAACTGTCTAATCATACACACTTACCGGCCATTAATTACTAGGCATATCGATGCTACACTTCTGAAAGGATTTCGTATTTTGGACCTACCACACCAATTGAATTGCCATAAACGAGATTGTGCTTAAGGAATACATCATTTAAAACGAAGAACAGCAAAAGAGTGTCTTATTTGAGAAATATATTGAATTGTTGATATTGCCAAAGCATCTACCTAATTGTCACTATAATCTGTTCATTGAACAAATTGTCTCTTGTCCAGTTAGTCAACCATTTCTGTTTATATCATAATATATCTCGAATTTCCTCATCGTATAAACTAAAACCCATCATTGAACAACAAATCGAATTTTGCCATGTGAACAGTCTTTGGTGTCCTTGTCAGATGAAGTCTTTAAACGCTTGAAATGATTTTGAGTAAGTTTTTGGTACTGCAATTAGGGCAGCAACCAACTAAAGTGAAGTATCCTTTTTGTAGATGATTATATACATACATCATGTGTGTCCGACTGGAAGTACATAAGTATATGTAAGTATATATTATCTGACCAAGAGTCAAGCATCAATTCATTTTATTGACATTTATATTTACGTATATTTTGGGATCTATTTTAAGTTATAAGTATTGTATATGAAATTATTGCCGCAGTTGATAAGTTAAAATGAGTTACAAATATTAAGAGTTTGTGGAATGGATTAATATGTCGACTAGGTTGGCCCACTGCTATTTATTGGCTAAGAATCATTTTTGACTGGATGATACATTCGAATGAGGTGACTTTTTAATGCCAAAATTGTTTCCATTTCGAGAGTGTTTATCCTTTTTTTAACTCGTTCGAATGCCAAAAGCTTCTTTTTAAAGCAGAAGTATGTCAGATGTCCAATTTAGAGGTATATGAAATTGATATAATTCTATTTATCTGTATCCCAAAAAAACTAACACCCACGAAGTTTATAATGTGTTTATAGGGTTACTGAATCCGCTATCCAAAAACGACTTCATGTTTCCGTGATATTCTCTAAAAAACATCATGGTTGGAGGAACAACGGTACCCTGACTTGCGAAATCCTGGGATTCGGATTCAGCTACCCTAGAAACTATGCTCTAACCTCCGAACTCAAAATTCTTTTTTTTCAAGACCAGTAGTCCGCCGATATATGGTTTTGGGGTCGTTGAATCCGAAACCGACCAAAATAACTACCACAAAAGGTCAAGTTAATAAGATAATGGGTACTTCGTTGCATGTGGACTTAAGGATAATTTCTGAACCATCATGCAGCTCGAATGAGGATTCAACGTTATATATAGTATGAAGTTCACGCCACTTGTTTTTTGGTGGACCTATTTTATATCAAACTTATGCTTTTGGTTATCAAAGTTTTGATGATACGCACTGCCGTAGAGAGAATATCCGGGCCCCGGGGGAAATCTCGAATCCGGGCCCTTATCAATTTTTCTTAATTTATAAAAATAAATCAACATAAAAAAAAAATCTTCCCGAATGACTCTCGAGTCAGGGCCCCTCCCAGAGTTCCGGGCCCGGGCGAAAAAGTCTCTCTCGTCGGGCCTAATGGTACGTTAAAGGGTGATTCATTAAGACCTTTTTTTTTCAATAGGGATTTTCGTGTGGATCACGCGTGATCCATGACTGCTGTCAAAGGCAAAGTTGTTCAGTATTCATTGGCAAATCATGATGGAAAGCCGGATGATCTTCCTACACGTTGCCGTTTTAGTGAATGGGCTCTTGGTAAGATCGATAAAAATCCGTTGTTTTCGACCAAAATTTTGTTCAGTGATGAGGCCCACTTTTGACTCCACGGTTTCGTGAATAAGCAAAATCGCCGTATTTGGGGAGAAGATCAACTCGAAGAGCTTCACCAGCTGTCATTATATCCAACAAAACAACGGTTTGGTGCTGCCTGTGGGCTGGTGGCCAATGATTGTCCGTATTTTTTTAAAAATGAGCAAGGTGCGAACGTTACCATCAATGGCGCACGTTATCGGACCATGTTAACGGACTTCTTGCTGTCTGAAATTGTTGCCCGTGATCTCGACGACATTTGGTTCCAACAGGATGACGCTCCGGTTCACATTACCAATGAAACAATGGCTCTATTGCGAGGTCAATTTGGTGAGAGATTAATTTCACGTACGGGACCCGTACCTTGGCCGCCAAGATCGTGCGATATCACACCGCTCGACTTTTTCTTTGGGGTTACGTAAAGTCAACAGTTTGCGGGGACAAACCAGCAACGATTGAGGCCTTGGAAGCCAACATTACTCGTGCTATTGGCCAAATACCAGTGGAAATGCTTGAACGAGTCTTGGATATTGGAGCTTCAGGATGGACCATTTAAAACGCAGTTGCGGCCAACATTTGAACGAGATTATTTTTAAAAAATAAATGCCATAAAATATCCTTTCGAAATCATAAATAAAGATCCCATCATTCCTTTAAAATTTGGATTTGCCAAATCTTAAAAAAAAAAGGTCTTAATGAATCACCCGTTATATATGAGACATAATTATTAAAACTTTAAGATCTAAGCGAAGTTAGATTCTATGGATGACTACAACTAGACTATTTAATTATTATTATTTGAAAACATTTTTATATTTATTCACATCATTGAATAATAATAATATTAATAAAATGTGGGATAGCCATTTGAAAATTATGTATTTTTAATAAACACTGTGGTAACTTTTTATTATTATTTTTTTTGTTCTTTGGTTGACCTGTTTCATATTAATTTAATATTTTGCTACTTATTTCTTTTTGTTTTGGCTGTACATGTTGCACATTAAAAATAATTTAATATTTTAAGTCTTATTAAGTAAAAGCTCATTTAACTTTTCATAAAATGAAAAGCATAATTTTTTTTATACCCTGTACCGTATGGTCCAAGGGTATATTAAGTTTGTGCAAGCCGAAAATGTATGTAACATATAGAAGGAGACGTCGGAGACACCCCAAAGTTACCTAAAATATGATCAGGGTGAATAGAGAAGTCGATATACCCATGTCCGTCTGTCCGTCTGTCCGTCTGTCCGTCTGTCCGTCCGTCTGTCCGTCTGTCCGTCCGTCCGTCCGTGTGAACGCCTAGATCTCAGAGATGGTAAGAGCTAGAGTTACCAAACTTTCACATTAGATCCCATATTATTCCATAGGAGGCAAGTTTATTTTATTTTTTTGATATCGGGGATAAATTATATAGCTCCCATGGGGGTGTTTGAGACGACCTCGAAAAAAAAAAGCGTTTTAGATGAATAATTCGTTTGTTTATGAAGATATCGTAACGAAATTTGGCAATCGAAAGTTTTTTATAGTTCCCAATCACTGTACCAAATTTGATCAAAATCGGTTGACTATATCATATAGCTCCCATAGGACCGATCGGCCAAAATAACTTTTTTAAAGAAAAATTGGCTATATTTCGTTTTTTAATAAAGATATCCTAACCAGATTTGGCGTTTGGAAATTTTTTAGAGCACTTAAGCAATGTGCCAAATTTGAACAAAATCGGTGGACTCTATCATATAGCTCCCATAGGTCCGATCTTCCAAAACATCGATTTTTTAACAAAATTTGTTGTGTTTCGTTTGTTTGTTAAGATATTGGGACCAAATTTGACATTCGTGAGTATTTTATAGTTCCTAAGCACTGTACCAAATTTAATCCAAATCGTTTGACTAGATCATATAGCTCCCATAGGACCAATCGGTCCAAAAACACGTTTTTTATACAAAATTCGATGTGTTTTGTTTGTTTGTAAAGATATTTGAAATAACTTTGGCGTTCATATCTTTTTTAAGGTATTTAAGCACCGTGTCAAATTTTATTGAAATCGGTTGACTATATCATATAGCTCCCATAGGAACGATCGGTCAAAAAAAAATTTTTGCTTAAAAATTCTTCTGTTTTTGGTTTTTTGTGAAGAAATCGGACTTTATAACAAGCTAGTGGTACAGGGTATCCTAAAGTCGTCCGCGCCCGACTTTACGTCCGCCATTTTTTTGTTTGTTTTATTTAATTCAGTTTTAATCTGCTTTAGATCTTATTATTTTTTAAATTCCATTGTTTGTACAATTATTTTTTTAATTATATGAACAAAGTTAAGGGGAAATAAATAAAACCATTTTTTTCAGAAAGCTTTTTGTTTTAATATTACAAATTGTTTGAAATTAAAATTTCCTTAATGTGGTTAATCTTTTTTATGGTGAAAGGGTGGCAGGTGAGGGGTATCAGAAAAGTTCGTCTGTTCAAATGTTAGTAAGTTAATTTAATCAAAAAAATGTTTTCGTGGAAATATGAGTTTATGTAAGCCTTTGACGAAGTACCAGGAATTATTTTACCCCCAGCTCACTTAGCCTTTTTTTCTCCGACAAAGTTTAAAGAGCTACATTCGTACTAAGTCATATCTTTGAGAATATGGCACAAAAATTAAAATATATTTCTAATATTCAAATACCATCTACAAATTCTCAAATGAGTTGTTATCAATAGCAAAAAATAATAAAAAAAATAAATAAAAGATGCCAACACTTTTCTAAATGCTGCAAAAAGCATCCATAAATATTGAAATACTTTTGAAACTAGGCACGAGAATATATCCGTTGGTGCTGCATTTCCGCTGCCTGCGTCCCTGGAGCCAAAAACATTTCCAAATGTAAAATATTTTTCATTTCAACACGAACAAAATTGCATTTTTAAATGCATAAAATGAATGGCTGGAGAAACGAGAGAGAAAACTATTTCTAGTAATAAATAAAAACGAGAGCAACAAATGAACACAAAGTGCGAGAGGAGTAAAAACAAAAATATTTAAAAAGCTTTTAAGTGTTATTGATAGTTATACGCAAATCCCCTTGGAGCCTCTAAAAACGAAAAAACGAAAAAACCAAACCCAGTTCCACCCACTCCTTCCGACGCGTCCCATATTATGTTTCATTTGTTGTTTTTGCATTTGTTGTCTGTCATTGTTGTTGCTTTTGTTCTATTTGCTGTAACTGTTCACAGTGCACAGTGTTGGAAAATGGAAGTCGTTTCCGGTTATTTAAATGCAAATACAAATTGTTGTTGCTGTGCAAGTAAAGGAAGCTCAACAGTTGTTTGCTTGTTGTAATTTTTTATCCTTTTTATGCGTTTTTCAGTTTTTTTTTTTTATTCGATATCCTTGCAATATAATACGTTTTTTGTTGGGTGCTTAGATATATTTATAGTATTTGGGTCATTCTTTTGTTGTGGTTTTAGTCAGGATAACTAGGATATTCAGCTACCTTATAAAATAAAATATCGACTTTATTTATCTGTGGCATCGAATATGTTATAACTTAGAATTGGTTCCATGCATAGTTGCTAATCTTGTTATCGAAATGACATATTTAACATAGCTTCAAATAGGTTTTTCTAGTATTTCTGTTTTTTGGCTGTATGTATCCTCGAAATTCTGTTCCGATTTTAATCAGAGCTGCGAACGATTTTAAGGAGTTTTCATAACACAAATTACGATGGTGGATTGATAAGTTTCCGGCCTGACCAAGAGATGGCGCCACGAGGCCTACCTTGAGGAGGCGTTCTATAGTACCATCCTTAGATAGCTTGTAGCTATTGTTTCAGCCCGATCGCCATGTTAGTTTAGATTTGAGAGCACACTGAACAAGACGCCTCTGTGTTTTTCTTGAAAATGGAAAAGCTGGAAAAAAATGTCTACCGCCAATTTGATGTTGTATAAGCGTAATCCAAGCGAATTTTTGCGTCGATTTATAAACGTTGACGAAACTTGGGTCCACCACTACACTCCTGAAACCAAAGAACAGTCTAAACAGTGGATTGGACCAGGGTTACCAACTCCAAAGAAGGCAAAAACAATTTTTTCAGCGAACAAGGTTATGGCTACTGTTTTTTGGGATGTAAGAGGTATTATGTACATTGATTACCTTTAAAAGGGTAAAACTATCACTGGTCAATACTACCCAGACCTATTGCAACGTTTGAGCCACGAGGTGAAAATTAAACGACCTCATCTGGCGAAGAAAAGAATCTTGTTTCATCACGATAACGCACCAGCGCACAAGTCAATCGTTGCGATGGCTAAAATCAACGATCTGAAGTTTGAATTGATGCCGCACTCTCCCTACTCTCCAGACCTAGCCCCGAGTGACTATTATCTGTTTCCTAACCTCAAAAAATGGCTTGGTGGTAAGAGATTTGCGGACAATGAAGAAGTAATCGAAGCTGTAAATGGGTATTTTGAGGAGCTTGACGAATCAGTCTATAGGGATGGCATTACTAGACTAGAATACCGCTATGAGAAATGTATCAGCATTGGAGGAGTTTATGTTGAGAAATAAAAAAAAAAAATCTTAAAAACTTTGTTTTTCTTGGTCAGGCCGGAAACTTATCAATCCACCCTCGTATTATCCACTTTTTAATCTAACCTTATAAACATGCCGGCCTATCAATCTCATTTCCACACCTGCTAAAGCTTGGGAGAAACTGTTGCTGAAAGATTGGTGCCTGAAAACCAATTTGTATACAAAGAGGCGTCTCAAAAAAATTTTAAGAATTAAACAACCTAAAATTCTGATCCCAACAAATGACAAATATTTATTTTACTTTTAAAAAATTTGAAAAAAGTTCACATCTATAAATAGTTCAAATGAGCCGCCGATCTTTCCCAAAAACTCTCTCAAACGCGATCGTCTGTCAAGCCACCAAATCAAAGCTTTCGAAAAATTATTCTAAAAGTAACTGTATAAAAAATGTTTTTTTCAGAATTAATTTTTTTAAATTTTCATTCTTATTGTGATTAAGTAGAAAGTATTTTTGATTCCAACATTACAAATAACCCTTTTTAAATTAGTACGACACGCTCCAGAGGCCTCTGGAGTAACATCTTAACTCAATAAATCTCAGTACGGATGTGTGGGTATCCCGATGTAGGAGCTAGATCGATCTTGCTTCCACTGGGAAGACTAGGTAGTAGCTCACTAGCTGCTGTATCTGCTTTCACAGGGAGAATCATACGTGTGCGAAGTAGAAACCTCTTGAGTAACGTCTTAGCTTGATAAATCTCAAGAAGAATGATTGTAGAAATCGATGTAGGAGTGGGGGTCGATTGTGTCTTCATTGGGAGGACTTTGTAGGATCAACGTCTTAACCACATACTTCGCAATGAAGATTTTTGCAGCAAATGATGGATCGATCTTGCTACCATTGAGACAGCTCACTAGCTCTCATAGGGCGAAGAAGACGTGCACTAGGCAAAGACCTCTGGAGTAACATCTTAACCCAATGAATCTCAATACGGATGTGTGAGAAAACCCTTTAGTTCCCTAACTAAAAGCACTTGCTCCACAAATCTTATGAAACATTCTCAAATTGAGGATTTGTGTCTTGAAACCCATTCCAAAATAAGGTATTATCACCCACATCCACCCATGCTGTTTTTAAGATTTACCATTAATCTCAAAATTCGATAAATTCTAACTCGATATAGCCATTCCTAATTATGCACATGTACTATATATCAATACAGTTCCTTTAATCCTTAAATAGAGCACATTGCCAAAACTCAACTTAAAAAATTGATAGTGCTTTAAACCGCTATTTCCTCGACTAGACCGTGGCATTATCTAAAATTCTGCCTCAGTCCTCACCTTCAAAATAAAATGTAACTTAAGTCCTCTTTTGTGGTTCTCTGTTCCACCTTGTCTTCCAGTTTATCCCGTTTATACTGTAGGCTTAACAAAATCGATTATTCATATTGATGCCTGTAATTCACAACTAGTAAAAGTATGGCATTGGGGTAACTACAAAGTGGTAAGTTTTATTGATTGGTGCTTGTAATTCACAACTCATTCAAGTAATAAGTGACTAAAGACGCATCTTCGTCATGTTCATTTTCTTTTATTTTATTTTTTTAAATTAGTATTTGCTTATATTCATATTATATTTTAAAGAAATTCTTGGAGAATCTTGAGACCACACAAACCTTTGATTATGCTCAATTTCAATAATAATAAGTGCTATATGTTTGACAGTTTCTTACACTTTATGGGTGATCGATTTTTTCTATATGTTTTATAAATACTTTTATTCGAATTTTGAATCCGTAATTTACCATACGAGAAATAATAAAAAAAAAGTCAAACTTCACCGTTATGCACGAGAATTAATTACTCGGTGGAGAACCATTTTGACTGAATCTTTAGAGCCGCCTAAGGCTTGTCCTTTTAAGTGTAAAACGGGCTAGATGTTTTGCCTGGGCTTATCATTAAGTTCCATCTCCTACACCAGTCAATTAGTGTCTCGCGGAACATTTTGAGGCCTTTAGCCGTCTTAAGCCGGCAATGGAAGCTGAACAGAATGGTGTCAGCGAAAGTCAATTAAAGCCTCTTAGTGCTCATCGTCAGGAACTGGTGGTAGATTGACAGTGTAAAGCGAGTAGAAGAGCGGACGAAGAACGCTGCCCTGCGAGACTCTAACTTTCATTGGACCAAGAGAGGAAAAGGTGACTCGTATCTTGATCTTGATAACACGATCGTCTTGATAGGACCTAAGGAGCCAAAAGTAAGGATTCGGAAGAAGCTTCTTTACCTTGTAAAGGAGTCTGTCGTTGCAGACCCGATCCAAGGCTGTCTATATATAGAGAATTTGCCGTGCCACTCTATGGACCTGTTTATGCCATGCTAGCCCCAAATACAAGCTGGTGATCTGGGAGAATGCTACACTGATTTATAACTCCAGAAATCCGAGCGGCAACCAGCTTCTCCAACACCTATATATATATATATACATAGAAGTGGTAGTAAACTGGCGGGTATGACAGCGGGTCATCATACTCCTCGCCTGCCGTATTAAATCATGTGAATCAATGCCATCTCCCACTGAGATGGAAAAAATTGAATCCTGAGCATAGCATTGTAAAATTAATGCCATGAATAGAATTACACGAGGTGGTAAGGACTTCAGGGTGGCATAGCATATCTGATCTATTCATGAGTTCTTGTTTTAAGGCAGGGCTTTGATAATCTCAGCTATCTCTTTAACCCCGATTGGTTTGATTGGAAGAAACATCTATAGCAACAACATTTGAAGTGAAGGAAGCGTCTAGTTGATGTTTAAACGCATTGCCCTCTTCTTCTACACGTATGTTATTAAAATAATTTGTCGAAAAAAATAAAGTTATATTTTTTTAAAGAAAAGTTGCAATTGTATAATTTTAATAAGTTTTAATAAAAAAAACACATTGTGTTTTAAATACAACTTCATAAATCGCGCCAAGCTTAATATTAAAAACAAAATTCCATTAAGCTTATTGGCACAGGTTAACTTTTATGCCACATATTGGCATTGTTTTAAAAATCCAATGCAATGCATAGATTATTCGCCTCGAACTACATCTCGTATGGATTTATGCAAAACTTCAACCGCTTTGTTTACCCGTACTGAGGCGAATAATGTCCGGAACATGTCCGGCTTTACAACGCTCTCACGCCATTTCTGTAAAACAAAACACATTGCGATGAATGGATGTGAATAGTATTTTGTTTTTTCCCGATGGCTGCCAATATTTATCGTTCGTTTTGTAGAGCATTCCATTGTATATTTATTATTTGTACGATTTGGTTTTGGATATTTTGTTTCGTTTACCCTTATTTTTTTTTTGTTTTTGGCTTTTTGCGCACATTGTGGTCCATTGTTTTTATCAGTATGCCGTTGGTCTTGTTGTTGAGGCATGTCCTTGTGGCATGTGGCTGTGGAAAGTACTAGCATAATATTCAATAGATACAAAATGGCGGCGTTTTTGTGTGAAAACCAGAGCGTTTAGAAGTTTGGCAGGGAAAGTGAGAACTGTAGCCATTATGTTGGCACTTAGTAAGAAAATAAAATTTCAGGTTTGTTTAAATTTTCAACTATATTCAAAGTAACGAATAAATATTGGAAAATTTATACTGAGAGCAAAGACGTGTGTGAATTTTGCTATCGGTCCTATACATCATAATACGCACATAGTAGAATCATAAAGAAGCAGGTGGATTTCGATCGGACGAAATGGATAATGAGGAAAATTCTGAACTAACTGGTATTTGTTCCACTCGCACGTTCGTGAGCGTCTGTTAAAAGTTATCTCTATAAGGTCGAGACTCTTGGAATGATAATGGACGAAAAGGGTGTCATGAACCGCTAAACTGTGTTCGAGTTGTTGTGAAACAGGCCGTCAAAGATGACCAGTCGCCAATCAACTTCAACTATTAATGAAAAAGATGCTACTGGGATCGGCTTAACTATTCGATTGACCTTCCGGAAGTAGAAACTATTAATAAAAAGGTAAAAGGTCGTAATACGTTGAATGGTTTTATAGACAACAGATTTTAATAACGATAATAAAAACTATAATTTTTAGCCCGCTTCATGCTTGGACAAGAATGTTTAAGTTGTGCCTTTAAATCTAAAGGCTTTACTAATCAGTAAAGTAACATCAAATGCGATTTGAAGAGAATCAGATCTGTTTCTAAAAAAGTCAAGAGTGTAAAATCCAAGAGACTATTTGGGCAATAATAAATAAATATAATAATAATAATAAATAATAGAATCAATACGATGACTGATATTTTCCACAGAGCGATTGATTCCTCGGATCCACTTTTATCAACAATATGTTTAAAAGAAAGAGAGCGAAAAAATAAGAAAAAATCACTTCCGAAGGAAGTAATAAGGCTTTTGGATATACCATCTAATTTTCAACCAGATCCATCAGAACATATATTGGACTCAGATTCTGATTCGAGTTCTGATTCCGAAATTCTTAATGTAGAACTAGAAGAAGAAGAGTTTGATTATTTATAAAACAATATTCATATACCCATTTATTATGTTTGTTAATATTTTATTTTAAAATATAAAAATATCATTTCTGAAGATGAAAACAGCATAGAGCTTTTTTGAATCCTAAGTCATAACAGTAGTTTATATGGGAGGCAAGAGAGGGCGTGGTCGCACGGACTTCAAATTTTGTCTACAAACTATTTATGATTTAAAAATAAAACGTACAAAGTTTCAAGTCTGTAGCTTTATTTTTAGAGCTTATGCCTAAAAAATTGAATTCTGGACCATAGTGCAATGTTGGGCTTAAGGGTTAGTAGACCGAAATCTAAAAGATATGGCAATAGCCAAAATGGAAATTTTTGGCCAGAAACGATTTCAAATAATAAGCTGTGGAATTTATCTGGTTCCAAGATTGGTTTAAGAAAATCCGAAAATGACAATTCACAGAAATTCTGTCGCAGGGTCAGTTCTTGTATGACGTTGAGAGGAGGCGTGCAAAAGAGATAAAAGTGATTAGGTTTCTGGATTAAGATAAGACCGTGTTGCAAGAAGCAGAGACGTTTGAAGAAGTTTCGTTTTCGCCCAATGCCTCGCCTAGGAACTGCCTTAGTAGCGAACAAGGAACGATGCAATACAACAATGAAAATACTGCGATAAGAATCCTCTGCTCTCGATACCCCATGTCTGCCACGCTCCAAAAGGTTTCAATTCATGATGTCATCATCTGAAGAAGAAATAAGCGGAAGAAACTGCGGAGAGTAGAAACAAATTCTATATACGCTATTTCTCTATGCTCTCTTTCTCTTTCTATTTCTCTCGCATATAAAATGTTTCGGACATGTTTTTAGATCCATTGATTGCAAATACCTTCTAATCTCGAACGAATCCAAGGAAATGTTTCCCAAATATGCAATATCTTACCTATATATATAAAACAAACTAATGTTTTACGTGTTACGGGTGTTCTCATGAACGCGACGATGAATTTCAAATCTGATCTTTTTGAGTGTGTTAGAGGTTGTCAATACGGAGGTTTTAAGCCTATTTCGATGTGTTTGTGTGTATTGGTTCGTGAGATTTACGCATTTTTGTGAATATCGGTTTTTGTGTGTATATTAAAATATATATATATTACCATATATACAAAAACTGGTATTGTTGTTAATCAATGTTCGAGGTCCAAGATCGTTTCAATCATTGAGAACCGTGAATGGTGTTTTGTGTTGTTGGAAAATGATTTTCACTGGGATCAAACTTTAGTAGTTGCTGCTATTACTGCTCATCCACATCAAACACGTGTTCTATTTGCGATTATTTTGGCAACATGTTTTCCATCAAATCCATCTGAATTTTGGATAAAATAAAAAGATATTTTGTTTTGAGTACGTCAAGCAAATCGTGAAGATTTAATTCGTATTGAAGATCTATGCTTGACGATGGCTAATAAAGCATTAGGACAATTGGACATGACGTCACCTAATCGATCAATGCATAATGTATTTCAATTGGAAGAAATGCAACGAATCAAATTTATTATCAATCTAATCGTTCTGCCCAGGAACGTGAAGATCTCAATGAACGTGAAAGAATTTGATTAAGACAGACCCGTGAAACGCGACATTCGACTAATAATGGTGCAATTTTGAATCGAGCTACAAACTCATCTAAAAATCTTATATTTTTCCTAATAAGCTAACTAGAGAATCTTACGATGTTTATTTACTTTAAGCGTATTCAAAAAGTTTAGGCAGGACAAAGTCTGCCGGGCTCACTAGTAGTACATAAATTGCATTACCACATTTTTTAAATTATGACTTTACTAATATTTTTAAAGCAGTGACTTGGTGAGGTCTAAAGGACTCCAAGTACTTCAGCACAACACCTACAAACACACAAACAGCTCGTGGCGCTTGCATACAAGTATATGTGCATGTGCGAGTTAGCACCAGCTCGTCGTCCTCATTAATGCTCCCAACTAATTCATGTTATCAACCTAAATTCAGAAAGCCCTTGCTTAGTAATAGTTAATATTGAAATAACTCATTAAAAGATTGATATTTTAATTTGAAAAAATATTTATAATATATTATCATAACTTTGCTGATTTTAAGTGTCAGCCTATCAATATGATATATGCTAGATGTTAGATGTCAGATGTCGTCAGTGCGAATCGCCTTCACATCTTCAAAAATCCCATGCGTTTCTCTCAGATGTGCTCAGTGTAAAAAGCCTATAATCCCTTTACAATTTAACTTTTCATTCTAATATGAGCACGTTTTATAGGTTTTACAACTGATGCACATCTGAGAGGAACGCATGGATTGTGAAAAACTTGTTCAAATAGAGCACATCTAGCATTGTGTGGTTAAAAATGAAATGAAAATAAAAATTCACAAACTTAAAATCTAGAAGCGTTATGGCGATTTTTGGAAAAGACGTATCTGAAAATAGCGACGAATTTTAAGGAGAACTTCCGGATGGAGCGAAATGTGTTTTCAATACTGGTGGCTAGGCTGCAACTGTTGAATAAAAAGGATACCAATTGGCCGTGGGTGCAATTCCCCTTGAGAAGCGGATTGCCATTGCATTATATACCCTAGGCTCCGCTTCTGAGTACAGGGCAATAGGACGACTATTTGGAGTTTCGCCAAGCAGTGTGTGCAATTAGTTCGGCGCGAATTATGCAGGGCAGTGGAAATGGTGTTTGCAGAGGAGTACATGCCATCGAGCTATGTCATATACATTTTAATGACACACGATTTTTTATGGTATATTGAATTGTAATAAGTAAAATGCGACACATTCTACATTTTTTCCACTCCATCAAACTAGAAGCTCTGAATGAAACGCTTGTTGGATCGCCATTGTATATTTTTTGTCTCTATACATATATCGCCGCATCATTTTAAATACCTGTGTGCCAGTTCCATAAACATATGAGGCTTTGGCGCCCTCTAACGAATTCAAGGCTGCCAATCTATTTGTGGACATTGTTGCACAGAAAAATAATCGAATAATTTCTCATCGGGACGCAATAAGAGAGGAACATTTGCACAAGATGCAGGAATGATGTTGAAACTTTCGGAACGGCAGATTCATACGTAGCATCTGAGGCATCAGATGCCAAATGTCAAATGCGCCCCAGTGTAAAGAGCCAACTATTGTTTTCGATAAAAATATCGTTTAAGACATCGACATTAAAAGTATCATACCTACCTATTACAATTTTAATGCAAAGCAATCGTTGCAAAAACCATTTTTTTCAGCGTGTGTTTAGACTAAAGCAAGTCGCTTAAATATAAATAAGAAAAAACATTTAATCGAAGCTAAACCACATTGGCAAAAGTGCGTAAAGCAATCATATTTTTGTAATATTCGTGTATTTCATTAGAATTTGCGTTTTGTACAGCACGACCCGGTCGACAAAAAAAAATTTCCGACGAAAAAATGTCCGAAATGAAGGGAGGTGAATCCGAGCGCATCAATTTGAAGTTGCTTGGTCAGGATAATGCCGTCGTTCAATTTGGAATGAAACGGGACACACCGTTTCATAAACTTATGAACGCATATTGTAACAGTGCTGGTTACTCAATGCAGGTGATCCGCTTTCGTTTCGACGGACAGCCAATCAACGTCGACAACACTCCAAATTCTTTGCAGATGGAGGAAGGTGATACCATTGAGGTATACTTAAAGGGAGGTGAATCCGATCGCATCAATTTGAAGTTGCTTGGTCAGGATAATGCCGTCGTTCAATTTCGAATGAAGCGGGACACACCGTTTCGTAAACTAATGAGCGCATATTGTGACCTTGCCGGATACTCAATGCAGGTGGTCCGCTTTCGTTTTGACGGACAGCCAATCAACGTCGACAACACTCCAAATTCTTTGCAGATGGAGGAAGGTGATACCATTGAGGTATACATAAAGGGAGGTGAATCCGATCGCATCAATTTGAAGTTGCTTGGTCAAGATAATGCCGTCGTTCAATTTCGAATGAAGCGGGACACACCGTTTCGTAAACTAATGAGCGCATATTGTGAACTTGCCGGATACTCAATGCAGGTGGTCCGCTTTCGTTTTGACGGACAGCCAATCAACGTCGACAACACTCCAAATTCTTTGCATATGGAGGAAGGTGATACCATTGAGGTATACTTAAAGGGAGGTGAATCCGAGCGCATCAATTTGAAGTTGCTTGGTCAGGATAATGCCGTCGTTCAATTTGGAATGAAGCGGGACACACCGTTTCGTAAACTTATGAACGCATATTGTAACAGTGCTGGATACTCAATGCAGGTGGTCCGCTTTCGTTTTGACGGACAGCCAATCAACGTCGACAACACTCCAAATTCTTTGCAGATGGAGGAAGGTGATACCATTGAGGTATACCTACAGCAGACCGGAGGTGTTGGTGTTTAATAAATATAATTAAAATAATATAATAATATAATAATATAATAATATAATAATATAATAATATAATAATATAATATAATAATATAATAATATAATAAATATAATAATATAATAATATAATAATATAATAATATAATAATATAATAATATAATAATATAATAATATAATAATATAATAATATAATATAATAATATAATAATATAATATAATAATATAATAAATATAATAATATAATAATATAATAATATAATAATATAATAATATAATAATATAATAATATAATAATATAATAATATAATAATATAATAATATAATAATATAATAATATAATAATATAATAATATAATAATATAATAATATAATAATATAATAATATAATTCTGGAAACTACAAAAATAAGAGCTCGGCCAACAATATTTGTAGTTTTGTTTTGATGACTTAAAAATTGCCGGTGTCATGAATAGTCCATGCATATATGTATTGTACGTGTATGCATATGTATGTAAAGATGGTTAGCAGCAGCGCTAGCAACAGCAGGAGTTGGCAGCACGGGAGTCGAGGACAAGCAGTTGAAAGATTCAGTCGTAAAGCGGTAGTCAGAGCAGAGGATAAAGACGTTTAAAGTGTTAATCTAAGTTGCACCTGCTAAGACTTTTGTATACACTAAAATATATTCAATAAGCCCGATAAACATCATCCTACATTATTTCTACACAACCCTTATACATACTTAATTCAAGCGACGCTTCTTTGACATTGTATATGGTTGGTGTCTTATGTAATACCAATAAAACAAAAATTATGGAGATCCCTATTGGTTAGGTTTTTTCAAAAGAACATAACCTAAAAAAAATTGCTAAATGGGTTGTTTAGCTAAGTAAGCCGAGGTTACTTTATGCGGCCCCTCAGGACGTTTTGCATGGAAGCGTAAGTGGACATCTACTACCAAGCAAGGGAGTCGAAGGCACAGTCAGCCGTCATTCCCTTTTGAAACCCCTTGACTACGAAAGAATCAAAAAAGCCTCGGATACAGAAGCAGGTTGTGCCCATCGCTATCTACGGCGCCGAAACCTGGGCTATGAGAGCTTCTGATGAGGAGCTATTAAATGTTTTTGAACGAAAAATTCTGCGTAGGATTTTCGGCCCAATTTGCGAGAATGGCCAATGGAAGCTACTTTTTAACCACGAAATATATGGTCTAGACAATAACATCAAAATTGTCGCCCAAATCAAACAACAGAGATTAAGATGGCTGAGGCATGAGCATCGAATGCAGGAGAACTGCTCCACGATGCGCGCTTTGCATAAGAAACCAGTTGGCGCCGACGTCGTGGTAGACCGAAGCAGCGTTGGTTGGGAGGATATAGATGCGCTGGGCATCCGCAACTGGAAAACAAGGAAGAATGCAGGCGATCGATACAGTCAAGCCCACATCGGGTTCGTCGCGCCCTAGAAGAAGAAGATTTCAAGCTACCCAATATGTCGTCTTTCTGCGAGTATACTAAGAAATGTATATCGATTGAATCGATTTGATATAATTGTAAGAACCAAAGAGTATAAAACTGATAGAGGCGAATACTTGTTTGTATAAATTAGTTTTTATTAATGAATTTAATTTTGAAACCGTTGCCAGTAATGTCTGTGGCACCAAGCATTGGAATTGCATCGAAATTAAATCGAATTGGTTTTCTGTGGCACCCCTGTTTGATTTTGTGATAAAATGTTAGTTACCTAATATTTAAAAACTCAAAGAAATGCTTCTATTGAAGAAAATTTTGAAACAAGAAACACATTGATGAGTTTGTTAATAGCATTCATCTAGAATCTCT
>JBAMAX010002773.1:0-137682 GCA_037043745.1 Chymomyza amoena | reverse complement strand
GTGCATTTCCTCAAAAGGATCAATGGGTTATAATCAACTATATTTCCATATACGAAATACAACTGGAAAAGAGCAGGACACAGAGCAGACTTGGCAGAAGGACTCCTTTCAGATATTTACTTGAGTCCCATTTGTGGCATGCTCTTGCTGGGTAACGTATGGACATAGTTTTAGTTGATACATTTGCGTCTTCAGTTACTTACATATGTTCGATAGCGTGGGCAAGGTATGGACACAGTTTTAGTTGATGCACTTGCGTCTTCCAATGTCAGTATATACAGACTTAAAAAATTACGTATACGTCGTATACAGCTTCTATATTAACAATATCCCCAACGTTACCCTCGTCCTTCCCATGACAGCTTTTTAGGCAGGATGTAGTTATTATGTCTGATATTGCGGATGAGGACGCGTTTCTGATGCGCGTTTAAATTCACTCGCGAATAGTCTTACAATGTTTACTTGCTCGTAGCTTCCAAAATGTTGTTACGAAATACTTTTCAGAGGCTAACAAGCCAACCTTAAGGAACTTTGAAATCATTTTAACGATTTGTGCATCGGAAAAATATTTCGCATTATTATTAAGGTACTAGAGTAATCCGGTTCCATGTTTAGACACACGTTCATATGTTTGGCAAAAATAAAGCACAACAAAACAAAGAGTTTCAGCGTTACCACATCGAATTTCAAACACTTTTTCTAGTGTTGCATAATTTTGTAGTTTTACAGGCACAGACTTTAGCTGATTAGAATTAATTAAAATAATTTACGGAATTCACAATAAAAAGAACAGATTTCATTTTTTTTCAATGTAAAAAGTTTAGATGCTTTTAGTATTTATTTTTTTTAAACGAATTACTTGCAGCGTTGCCAGACTGATTATTTTCGGCATTTTTTCGAGCGTCATGCCACGGTCACACTGGTTTTATACTTTTTGGTAAACCTTTCAGCGCAAGAGCAACGCGTTTTGGTAAGCACAATTAATTTATAAAATATATATTTTTAAAAGTAAGCCAAAATCCGCACAAAGTAGCGCCAAGTGACGTAAAATGATTATGAACCACATAGATGGCCATATTTCGTGTGAATTTTATGGAATTTACGTATAAGATCATCCCAGATATGTCGTCTACAAACTCGAAAAATATTTGCACGTTTTTAGTTGCAGTCACACAGACAAACGCACAAACACAATGCGAATTTTTAGAATATATCATAGATATATTCAAGGATCAGTTTTAAACCCAGATTTTAATAGTTTTAACCACAAAAAAAAATGAGCTGCCCTAGGCGTCTGAAGTTTTTGTGATATTCGTTGACCTTGAGACTCTTGTGCACACACGACGTGCTGTGACCACCATTTTGTTTTTGTTGTTATATTTCTCTTTATGATAGTTTACTAATAAGTTTTACCATCTTTCTGCCAGGTATTAGAGACCCAAAATCGATTAAGATGCTACGGAAATTAAACAAAAATCTAAAAGAGATGGCGGCCAAACCGCAAGAAACATCGTACACTGCAGAGGAACTGCGCAATGCTCGCAAGATTGTGGATAATGTAGTCGATGAAGCTATTGACAATATCATCGGTCCAGCTTCAGAGGTAGTGCGTCCTGGCAGCATGACTTACGCGCAAGTCGTGAACTTGTCAGTAAAGGACAACAATGATAATGGGTTCGTAGAATTATCCGACTTGGGTGAGTCTCCTGAAACCGATGGCGAAACCAACGAAGCACCTGACTCCGATGATGATGTATTTGTTTTTGCCAGAGGCGTCCGTGCAATCCTCATTCCGATGAAGCCTGAGGATGAGGAGCTCTACAAATAAGCATGTATATACATTAAAGCTTATTTTCTGTGTTTTTTAATCTCAGAAAAAGGGAATAAGTATTTGAAAACACAACAATAAAGTAGAAAGCGCATTGCGAACAAAATATGCATTAAATTTTACTTTATTTAAAAGAAACACATTTGTTTGATGAACGAAATTTAATAACAGAAAAAGTCGTTTATTGACTTTCAATTATTATATTTTTGGTAAGCATTACATTTAAAATTTTGGGTTCTTGTTCTATATAGCGCCTAATTTAGCTGTCAACAAAAATAATACCCCAAAATACTGAGCCGTAGTCAAGTAAAGAGCTTTATAAGACACGGCGTATTTAATGACGTCATCGGTTACTTCAAACAAATAGAGCTCCTTGGGGCACTTTGATATGGAGCTCCTAGCTGCGACAAGAAATTGGAAGATTGTGACTAAATTAGTTAATCAGTTGTAGAATATAAATGCATTCCAGGCAAGCCAACTGACATTGGAAGACAATTAAAACTATGTCCAGACGTTGTCCAGCAGGAACATGCCACAAATGTGTCTCAAGTAAGTAACTGAAAGAAGTCCTTCTGTCAAGTCTGCTCTGTCTCCTGCTCCTTTCCAGTTGTTTTTCGTATATGGAAATATAATTGACTATTAGGCATAGATCTTTTTGAGGACATACCTAAACAATTAAACTCAAATGTCTTAAGCTGCTTATAGAACATTTTTTAAAACCAGATAGTAAAAAGTTCCTAGTCCGTAAAAGAAGATTTGTTTATGCTCTGAATAATTGAGTAATTTGATTTCAGAGGCATTCCTGTGGTTCATCAATTATTTTATGGGACTCGTTAATGCTGCAGCTTATTGCATATTACTATTCGTAATAATTTAGGTATTCACGCTTGCTCTTTAGTTGAGGCCTTTTGCAACAACCAAAATGTGTAGCATTAAGTTTGAGCCCTCAGCTATACGTTGGGCCAACCCAGGCGCTACTCTTCCTTCTATTTTAGCTCGAGTTTTTCATAAAGTTTGCAACATTTTCAACACTCCACTCTATATAATATGAAGCTTATATATTTACCTTTGACTTTTATGTTTTTTAAACTTCATTTAGGCAAGCTTTGTATTCAGTGTAAACTAAAACGTTCAAGAGTCTAGTATATTCGAAAATAATTTAATTGTGGAGATTTCGAAACTAAAAAAAAATGGACAGTTACGAAGAAATAAACGTTATTGAGCTTGGTATCCTCGAGACATTAATCGTAGAAGAATTATTTCTCTTGGCATCACCTGCTGATTTGGAATGGATTCTACATAGCATAAGTATTGCCCTCGATGTAGAGAGTGAAACTATATTCGACGAAGTTGACAGCGCCGTGGATCTATTATTGGCTAGTGGGACTATAGCCGTTGAATATGGAATGTACGAGCTGACCGAATTGGGTAAGTTTATATTATGGGACAAATTTGAGTTTTGTTAAAAAATCTATTTCATTGCAGGTTATAGCATTGGCGAGGCGCTGGTCATTTAAACATCCATAAAAACTATTAACACTATTTTTTTTTATAACAAATTGAATTTGGACGTCACATAGAGACAGAATTTTAAGTAAGCATATAAGCTCATAATTTGCGCAAATGCATTTAAAGTATTCCCAGAGCTATCTCTATTTAAGATTGAGTTTTTGTTTAAGTGTTACAAAATGAACTGCTTGCAACTATTCATTACTACAGAATAAAGTAACCCATCGACAATATTGTCATATATTCCTACCTTTGACTCGTGAAAAATATTCCACACTTTATTTAGATTCCGACCAGGCAAGCTTTGTGTTTAGAGTAAACCTCATTATTATTAAGTAAAGTCAAAGTAAAAATATGGAGTGTGAAACAAACAAAGACATTGACCTAGGCAACTACACAGCCTACGAAAAGTTAGTGGTGGATGCCCTTAATGCCTTAGAAATGGCGACGATAGACATGATTGTAGCACTCATAAGTAACAGTCAAGAAGTCGAAAAAGAGGCTATAGCCGATGGGGTCCAGAGCGCCATCGACTCATTGTTGGCACGCGGGGCAATAGACGTTGAAGCCGGTATCTATTCTTTGACCGACTTGGGTAAGTTTATATTATGAGACAAATTCGTGTTTTTAAAAACTTTTATATTGCAGGTGAACAAGTTTGCGATTTGATGTTTGTGTAAATCGCAATCGTTAGAAGCACCTCAACATTTTTTTTTTTATTCTCATGGGTTTTTATAATTTTTAATATTCGAATTAAGCACTGTAGTTATTGTAAGTATACAAGTTGGAACCTTACGCAAATGCATTTGAAGTATTCCCGGAGCTATCTATGCAAATCCTTAAGCAAGCGTTTGAAAGTAGCGACATAGTTTTTGATATACCGTCTGGCTTGGGATGCATTTTTGCTAGTTTTTGATAATCATTTATATAATATAAAATATTTACTAATTTAGTCAAAACTTTCGCAATTTCTAGGAGCCAAATTGGAACAGACAACGCACCCGGAGCTCATGATTCCTCAGATGACTTTTTTGAACACTTCACATCTTAAAATCTCAAGGGCCAATAATTATCTTCTGTAAACAACAAAATACGGGTCCTGGACTGCCGTACGTAACCTAGAACACGGACTCCACATCAACAAAATACATTAAATTTAAAATTGTTCCAATAATGCATATTATTATTAATGGGTGCAAAGGTCGCCGTACGCCCCAGTACCCCGTTGCATCACATTTCAATAACAATATGAATAGTAATTAAAAGATGTAAATAAATATAAACCCATAGGAATAAGTTTTCTGTGTATCTTTCTTAGAGACAGATGGTGCTCGTAATTTGTTGCTTTATTTTCCACAATACAGTGTGACCCTAAATAATTCAACAGTAGAAGCTGATATGGCCCGGAGGATAAGAGGTCTCCCCTAAAACTCGTTCCAAATGTCTCCGAATAGCTGTGAGAATGTCGGAAGTGCTGCTCAAGTCTATCATTGGAAGAACCAGATCAAGGAGCGACTACCTAGAGCGTGGGACTTGTAGGCTATACCAGCTGAATTGAAATGCGTATATATTGGATGGACCTGTCTGAAGGTCTTTAGCTTATTGGATACACTTTTTATAACTTTTCCGCCAGCTTATATAGGGTTAAATATCGGAAAAATTATGGCGTCATTGGCTGTGCCTATCGGTCTACTTTTGTAGCGCCCTTATTGATAAAACCTTTTACATATATACTTCCTAGAGTTCCAAGGTGGAACATAGGGCTAGCTTAAGCCCAGATTATTTGGTTATCTGCATCTCTTGGTTACTGCCCGCTAGGGTATTCCAAATTCGTCATTCGCTAAACATCTTTGATTTGTTTTTTTTTTTGTATTGTATGTTTGTGTCTGCCTTAGAACAATGGCTCCAAATTAAAAGTTTAAATCATTGACTGAATATACGATTCATATTTGGGATCTCGCTCGCACAACGTTTATATGGCATTACTCTGTCCCGTTCTTTGTGCATGCACTTGCATGAAATAAACATAATATCCGTAATTATTATCATTTTGGGGGCAGTTCTCATAGTTAGTCACAGGACCCCCTTTTTTGGGTCCACTCTAGCAGCACTTACATGCGCCGATATGTGCATCATGGGTGGATAAGGAAAAAAGTGAGATAGGGGCGTTGAAATTTCCATTACAGTCAGACTTTTAGCGAAGTACCAATTGTAAGTACAGCTCCATATGGGCTTCGAAAAATAATAGAAACCACATATCATAGAAATCCAAAGAATCATTCATAAATTACTTGAAGCTCCGGAGGAAGGTTGGTTATGGCGAAGCGTCACTAGACATAAAAATCGTTTGGAAAATCTATAAAAATTTGTATGCGATTTATAGATGATCCGAAAGACTAAAAATTTTATTGAAAATATTTATATTTTAAAACCAAAACCTTCTTACGTTTATTTCTCCATTGGATTTTTTCGAATATCCTTTATACTCCTCTTATATGCGCCCATGTCATGTGCAAATTGAGCACATAGTAGCACTCTATGTACATACTTATATACTTCGCATACATATGTAGTCAGTCTGCTGCAATTTATCATTGATTGTGAACTATTTATTAACGCATAACTTTATAAATGAGCTTGGCCAGCATGGAGCATCGGCGTCTGGACAACAATGGAACACTAATGAAATGAACCACATTCGTTGTCAGACTTTCAATTCCATTCAAATGTATTATAATTTAGTCCAAAGTTCCATGGAACAGAATTATAAACAAAAACAAAAACATGGTTTAAAGCTTTAATTAATCCTTTGACCAACAACTTTTTCATTAGAACTTTTTCCGTAGCATATAAAAAACTTTTATTTTAATTAGCATTTATACATTATTTCATAATTTAATTTATTTTTAATGTCGACAAAAATTAAAAGTAAAAATGTATCCTTAATCCGGTTAGTGCTTTCAATAAATAAAAGACATCAGGTATTTTTTCTGCATTTTTTAGAAGACGATGTTTTTGATAAAAATTAAATATACAATTTTATCCTTAGTCCAGATAGTGCTTTCAAAAATATGATATGCTGTGGCTTGCACTTCATCCAAAGCACTTTTCTTGCTCTCCCCCCATATCTCTCATTTGCGACCCTTCGTATTTTTTACATTTTTTCAGTATTTTTTTGTAATAACAAATTTGATTTAAAAATTGTTGGCTGTAAATGAAATTGGGTGCTCGTCCTGAAACTTTTATCTGCATTCCCTCACCTACTGTTTGAAAGCGTACAGAGAATGGAAAACAGCGTCCACCTGAACTCTCTGGCCAAATTTCTATTCAAGCGAGACTTACTCCTGGGATTCGACTTAAACTGAATCAGTTTGATGTAATCATGCCCCACACCATAGCTGCATGTGTTCGATATGAGCAGGAAATAAAAAATATCCAACACCTGTTAGGCAAATATCCTGCACTTCTTAGAAAATCGGTGCGATTATCCAGGAAAGCCTTTCTTCGACGACCTGGGCTGTCCGTCTAATCTACTGTAACCGAACTGCCATGCTAGGCAACTGTCCCGCACTTCTTAGAGAACGTACCCAGTATCTGAAAAAGCCTGACTTCGAAGGTCTGGACTGTCTAGCCATTCTCCCTCTTATGCAACTGCTTCATTTTAGAGCTTACTACGATAGCGTCCACCATTTAACATCCTAGCATTCAACACCTACTGGGCAACTGTCCTGGATTTCTTAAAAAACAATCCCATTGCTTGGGAAAGCCTGTCCTCGACGACCGGCCTATCTAAAAAATCTCCCTTTTTCAGAACCGCTTCATTTTAGAGCTTACTACGATAGCGTCCACCTTTCAGCATCCGATTAAGCAACACCTGCTACGTGACTGCGTCCGCCACCAAAGGTAACTATGGTGGCGCCCTCTATCCAACACCTACTAAGCAACTGTCCAGCACCTCTTAGAAAACGTACCCACCACCTTGGAAAGCCTTTCCTCGACGATCTGGGCTGTCTACGGAGATTCCCTACAACGGAACTGCTTCATTTTAGAGCTTACTTCTATAGCTTCCAGGATTCCACTTCCAAGCATGCAACATCGGCTAGGTCACTGCCTTGGACTTTCTAGAATACACAACCAATATTTGGGAAAGCTTTTATCAAAGGCGTAGAGTCTACTATATAGCGGAGGCTAAATACATAAGCCCTTCCTACATTTCGTAGAATATGATTTCATTAGAACCGAAGCAGGACGCTGGCTGAGTTGTAACTGGATACTGCACCCAGGCACGTCGAGAGCGGGAGCGAAAGACTGGGTTTCCTCCTGGCCCGCTTTTTTCGCAGGGGACTTAAAATTTGCTGTACTGCTCAAAAAAAGTCTTGATGCATTATCTTCTTCGAGTGAAAAAATTCGTCATACTTACAGAGCACAATGATTCAAAGCTAAAGGTGTAATAGAGGAGTCGTTACATTTTGCCCCGCGCACGGATTTTGTGTCTACGTCCCTGACTGCACCATAGCCCCAATAGACGAGAAGATGTTTGTTTCCCATTACAATATCTCTCGTAATTTGCGAAAACACGCAGCAGATAGAAAGCATCCACATCTGTTAGGTGACTATCCTACATCTTCGGAGATCTGGTCTGTCTGGCAAATGGGCACCCTGGTGCCACTGCCAACCAGAAGCTATCCCATCAAACTGCATCGCTCTCCGAGCTGCGGCGTTCTTTTTTTCCCTTACTATTTGATTAGGCATCACAACACATTCATCCCAGACGAGAACTGCAGCCTAATAAACCTAAACTTACCTTGCAACATGCTTCTAAATACCAGAGTGTGCGTTCTTCCAAGCTGCACAAATCTGCCGCAGCTTCAGCTGGAGATCGAATATGGTAACACATAAATGATTTTTCCATGTGAGGTAGTTGCTGTTATGAACGTCTCTTATTGTCAGTTGCAAAAAAAAAAACACATCAATAGCTTGGCACAAACTGTTTTATTCAAGTACTGGATACATATTGTTCAACTTCGTGCCGGACTTATGAACTGAGATGGAGTAAATGCAGCGCATCCTCAGCTTCATTTATTGTTTTATTCAACGACGGAAAACGAAGCAAAAGTTCTGTCTCCTGCCGTACGTTATCCAGATCATCGATATGCAGCAAATGCTCGTTAATACGTCTGGATGAGTATTCACGGAGCAGCATGGAGTAACCCGTGAATAAGAGTAGAATAATAATTAAGATAACGTTCATAGTCAAAAATTATTTTAACAAATCTTAAGAAATTTATTTTCCAAGTGTCAGAGCTGCCACAAGAACAACGCACAATACGAACAAGCGATAAATGCGTCCACGTGGCAACACTGTCTGCAGCAGTGTTGCAAAATGTCAATCAGCTGTTTGCCTAAAATCCAGTAAATAACAAAGCTTCAGCTGCATGCATCTGTGTTATATAAAATTTAATATGTGATTTATGTGCCCGTGATTTAAGGAGCACTTTTTGTACAATACTATGAAAAACTGCCAACTTGGTCGTTGGGACATGAGCTCAGCAGTTTCTGTGCTGTTTCCTGGAATTCGGTATAACCTAAAATACTTCCTTGCAAAGAGGCTGCAGTCAAAGTGCAAGTGCGTAACTGAACATTTGAGCAAATAAATTCGCAAACTGATTAAGTTGGAAACAAGAGTTTTCTTTAAAAGTAAATAGAATTTTAATTTTATAGTACATCTTAATGATATCCATAACGTAAACCTACTTTTAAACGTCTTTTAGATTCACTTCAATTTTGACCACATCTCAATCAAGAGCGCAGCAGCTAAACGATGTCCGACAACCAGCACGTTTGGGAAGCCATGGGCTTCATGGATTTGCCAGAGCAAGCCTCTTCGTCAACTCCTCCAACTCCGCCGGAGGACAATGCTATAGCACTTCCAAAGCCGTCCGCCAATGATTACATCTTTAAACGTTGCATTGGTGAGGGCAACTTTAGCACCGTCTTTCTGGCCACGAACATACATACACGCCAGGACTACGCCATTAAGGTATGCGAGAAGCGTTTCATTTTGCGCGAGAACAAGGAGGACTATATGCATCGCGAACGTGAGGCTTTGCGCAACATGACCAATGTGCCCGGATTTATTGATCTCTACTGCGCCTTCCAGGATGAGCGTTCGCTGTACTTTGTCATGACTTATGCCAAGCGGGGCACCATGATGCGCTACCTCAACAAGGTGGGCAAGTTTGATGTGGCCTGCGCACGTCACTATGCTGCCGAGCTGTTGCTGGCTTGCGAGCAAATGCATCAATACGGTATAGTGCATCGTGATCTGAAGCCGGAGAACATACTTTTCGATGAGCAGCTGCATACACTCATTGCTGATTTTGGCTCAGTCAAGTTGATGAACTCCAAGGATCGTGCGCAAGCAATTGCACAGCTCTATGATAGCGATAATGAAACCACGAAGTATGACGCTAAGCAGGACTCGCCGGACTCGCGTCGGCGTCTGCAGCAGGAGTATGAGAGCGGGCGCAAGTGCAGTTTTGTGGGCACAGCGCAGTTTGTCTCACCGGAAGTCTTGCAGAATCTGCTTGTAACGCCTGCTGCGGATTTATGGGCATTGGGTTGCATCATCTATCAGATGATAGCAGGTTTCATGCCTTTTCGTGGGCGTACTGAAAATGTCATCTTTAGGCAGATACTTAGCTGTCAGCTGAGCTTTCCGTCTGGCTTTGACGAGCAAGCCGAGGATCTGGTTAGAAATTTGCTGCAGAAAAAACCATCGCATAGACTGGGCGCACACGATGAATTTGGCTATTACGAAAGCATACGCGCGCATCCTTTCTTTAATGGCATTAATTGGGCGCAACTGCGTAAAATAACGCCGCCGACCATGTGTGCAGCGGGTAACGACAGCAAGGACGAGGACGAGGACTTAGCAAGCAGCCCAGTGCCTAGTGATTTGGAAGCAGGGCTGTCTAATCTACAGATCAGCAACTTGCTGGCCAAGGAACTAGGCATGGGCAATAAAAACTGTCTAAAGCCAGAGGAGGCTGAGCAGACGGAGCATACACCAGCTAAGCCAGCTCATCCCTTTCAACCAAACGAGCAGGATAAAAAGCGCCGCCTCGAAAAGCAAAAGGCCACGGACATGTGGCATACATTCTCTGAAAACGAGGTAATACTTAAGAAGGGCATCGTCCACAAGGGTCGCCACTTTTTTGCACGTAAACGCATGTTGCTGCTTACAACTGGACCACGTCTCATATACATTGATCCTGTGGATATGATTAAAAAAGGCGAAATACCCTGGAGTCGTGAGCTACGCGTCGAGCCCAAGAATTTTAAGCATTTCATTGTGCATACGCCCCAGCGCAGCTACCATCTGGAAGACCCGGAGGCTTACGGTCTAGACTGGGTGAAAGACATTAACACCATGCACCAGCTGACCTACAGCGTAGCTGATGCCGAGCAGCAGGCTTCCTCGCCACAGAAACCATTAATGACGCCTACGCCCAGTCGTTAAATCTGGCGGCAATCTGGAATTCCATGGGCAGGTTGAAGATAAAGCAGCGAGGCGCAAACAAATTATACTCTATATTTATATAATTTATTTATTTTGTATTTCTTTATTGTTTACCAAATATCTTCTTAAGGTTATTGTACCTGTATATTTATATAATTTATTTATTTATATTTTATCTAGCGGAAGAGTGGTATTTATATACAAACTAAAATAAAGAAATTTTAAAATAAATTTTAATAGTTTATATATTTTTTAATGGAATATACAAGTTGAGAATTTCGCTGCAGCAACAGTCCGCAAACTTTATAAACAATATATTGAGGATATTAATTTTTTTATGAGCAGCTTGTCTTTATTTTACATTATGATAACAGTTTTGGGTTTAGTTGTTTTTTACTAATATTCCTTGATATATTGAAGACAACGTATCGCAACTATACATAGAGCGGAGAGATTAAGCTACGCACAGATTCAATTCGAGATAAAATCGGAGACAATTTTTGTATTAGTAGCATAAGGAAACTTGAAATATTATAGCTAATAAGCGTAACTGCTTATTTTTGGGTTGCGTTCTTACTTGTAATCTTAATGTGTTGGGAATATTCTTATATAATTTATAACATATATAATTTGAGCAAAAACGCGAATTTTAAACAAATCTCTACCAGGCTCATTTCAACCCAAATTTTCTCTATTACAACTCTCATTTACAATTGTTTACAATCGAACGTCTTTCGTAGACAATCCAACAATACTGTTGGATTTTTCTGGCATACGCCAGAAATGTCTGGAAGCAAGTTGTTACTCTTTCATAAAACTCTTGGCTTCTTCAGCCAACAAAAGCTTCGAACCCTTAACACTCAAACTAACTGATACATATAAAAAAAACTATAAAAATAAATATACCAAGGATTCTTAAGCATTGCCCTATCCAAATTCATAACGTTTATGATAATTTTGTCTATCCTCTTAGAATTTAATATTATAATTACGTAGGCTTCCCGCTACGCCGATGATCAGTGGCCCACCTCTGAGCACTGTACGATGACAAAACGCGCTATAGGTGCGCCAAACTGGGGTATGATAAATTTCTTCGGGAAAGTTTATTTGACATAAGCGATATGGATTTATGCTGAGTTCCAGTCGTGCATTTGGTTCCAATTGGTTAAATCTGCAAATAAATTGGCATGTTACAATAGTAATCATAATAAAGTAATTAATTTACATACACGCGTTAATGACAGGATAATTATTCCAAGAAGATATAATTATTAGTTATCATATTGAATGATATTGTACAAATTCTGACAATGACTTTTAGACATTTCTTAAAAACGCCGCACTTGTACGTTTCAGATTTGTCTAAAATTCTGCCCGTCTTATCGCTTATTGTGATCATGGCGACCGTCTAAGGGCTTTTAAAACAGTGCCTCTTTAGGGTGAATAATACAAAAATACCAGAAAGAGGCTCAAGTTGACCATAATTCTCATTTTTAATGTACTAATTCACATATCCTTGGTGGTATATCCAAGCGTTAACATCGATTTGGATTGGCTCTAGCAGATATCGTATGTTCAGTTTCAATTGTTTTTACCTATGAAACAAATTCATATTATTTACAACAATATATATAAAAAGATTTAGTAATTAATATATAAATATACATACCGTGCTGATGAGATAGCTCATCTTAAAAATTACAATTGACTTGATTTGGAAACAATTTTCATATAGATTGCTATTATAGAAATAATGGCAACGAGCATTCTCATCCATTTCACATATTAGACAGCAGCTCATCGCTTCTTTCAATTCGGATTTGTCCAAAGGCCTGTTCGAATTATCACCTATGTAGACAAAGGCTTGTCAAACGTTGCCTCCAGTTGATAGAGTTAAATGACAATACCAGAAAGAGGCCAACGTTTATGTTATAATATTCAAATAAAATTTAATTCACATATGCCCGATGGGGTCTTCCTGACTCTAAATCATAGTGGATTGGCTCTGGCAGACATCGCGCTTTTAGTTTACATTGTATTCACCTTCAAAGAAACTTTCATTATGTTTACAATAATATATTAGTATAGTAATCAATATACATACATACATACATGATGATAAAATAACTAATCCAAAAAGTTATAATTGGCTTGATTTGCAAAATGACAATACCAGCAAGAGGACAACGTTTATGTTATAATACTCATTACAAAAAGTTAATTCACATATCTCCGATGGGGTCTTCCTGACTCTAAATCGTACTGGATTGGCTCTGGCAGACATCGCGCTTTAAATTTTAATTGTATTTACATTAAAGAAACTTTAATTTTCCCTACTATAATATATATAATATGGTAATCCATATACGTACATGATGGTGGGGTAACTAATCCAATATATGCCGCAAATGTGGCATTGAATTGTACGATTCGGATTTGTCCAAAAGGCTGCCCAGCTTCTCGATAATCAATAATAATGATCATGGCGAATTTCTATAGATTTGAACATTGTTGCCTTCCCATAATGGAGTTAAATAACAATACCAGAAAGATGCACAGCTTTTTGGTATAGTCGTATTTGATTTAACTATTCTTATTCTTTTAATTCACATACTTTGTGTACTTCGTGGTATCTTTTCGAGTGCAAATCCTAATAGACAAGCTTTGTCAGACATCGCACTTATCGTTTCCGTAGTATAAACCTAGAGCGAAATTTTTATATTGCTCATTATATACTGATTGATATAGATACATACTGTGATGACGGATAAAGTGATTGCGATTGGTAACGACCATTATCTACCATTCCTTAAACATGCCACAAATATTTCTTGAGACGAAATTTCTTTAACGATTCGGATTTGTCCACAGGATTGCCTTTGCTTATGGATTATAGTGATCAAAGACTTGTCATGCGTTGCCTCTAAATAATTGAGTTTAATAACAATACGAGAAGGAGTATCATGTCCAATGCAAACTCGAAGTTGCTACAATTCTCTTTAAAAATGGTATTCGCATATTCTTGATGGCATTGTCCGCAGTTGCAAATCTCTGCGGCAGACATCTCACTTTTACATTCAATTTTTTACACCTAAGAAGAAACTTGCATTAAAAATACAGAAAAAAAACAAAATATAGTAAATAATATACATACATACGAAAGGGCTAGCTAATCCAAGATGTTATAATTGGCTTCATTAGCAAATTATTTTCAAACTGCTTGCTATTGCACAACGATTGGCAAGGACGATTGTCTTTTATCCCTCAAACATGCGACAAGTAAGTATTAAGCAGATTAAACCATTCGGAATTGTCAAAACGGCTGCTCAGCTTATCCCTAAGCTCTGTCAGACATCAATATAATATTCACTTAGAATGAAACATTCATATTGTACAGAATACAGTGATTAATATAGATGCATACGGTGATGTTGAGGGAAACTTATCCAAAAAGGTATAATCAGCTTGATTTGTATAGTATTTTCATATAGGTTGCTATTGCAACCATTACCATTATCTTCCATTCGTTAAACATGCCACAAATACAGCTTAAGACGAATCTGCTTTAACGATCTGGATTTATCCAAAAACCTGCTAGGTTTATTGGTTATTGTGATTATGTTGTCTTTCCAAAGGCTCGTAAATTGTTGCATTTTCTCGTTTAATAAGAAGACCAGAAGGATGAGCTGGTTTATGTCAAAGATGTAGTTACTATAATTCCCCCCACTGTCCTACTGTCTTCGGCCTGGCGGACATCACGCTTTTGGCTTCAACTGTAAATAAACATGCAGGTTGCATACATTACTATACATAATATACATAGATAAATGTATTCTACATACATACGGTGATGAAAGTGTAAGTAATCCAAAAAGTTTAATATTGTAAAAAGTCTGACAAGCATTCTCATCCATCATTTAAATATCTCAAAGTAAGGCAGGAGAGTGATCCATTTGTACGATTTGGATTTGTCCAAAGGCTGATTGTGACAACTTTTCAAAGGCTTGGAAAGTGTTGCTTTCCTGTGCTGGAGTTGAAGGTATTTTTATGAGTTTATTTATAACGCGCTTTCGGTTTCAATTACTTCAAGCCAGAAAGAAATTTGTATGCCACTTCTTCTTGTATTCCTTTAACTCCTTGAGGAGCATAGGGCAACTTACAATTATATGTACATATATGTACACATTTACGCTAAAGATGGGGTAACCAATGCACAATTTATATAATTGGCATAATTTGCAAATAATTTTCATACTGTACAAAGACAGACAACGGGCATTCAGTTCCATTTCTTAAATATGCCATGTAAGGCAGAAAACTGATCAAATAAACAAATTCGTATTAATTTTGAGTGCTTTGTGATGGCATGGCAGAGCTAAAGGATTGCCACGCTCCGCCCTTGGTGCTTGCAAAAGCCAGAGGTACTTTTAGATGCACGCCACCTCAGATAAGCAACGCAGCAATTGCTGCCATTTCTCTGGCTATGCAACCAGTTTTTCGCCTTTGTTGATATTGTTTTTGTTGCTATTCTATTGTTCAATTCGTCTTTAGTTGCTTATAGAATGTGTCATCAAATATATTTTCTTAGCCTAAGCCATATTTACAGCCAATTGTAATTGGAATTCGAAAATTTTGTATTTGCCGCAGCAATGTATTTTTGATAACATAAAAAAATCGCTTATCGATATATGTATATACATATGAATTCGCCGTCGGGTTTATGTATCGGCTTGCGTTCCTGCACAATGTAGAGCTGCCAACTTGCTTCAACTGAATATTGCAGGCAGTTAGTTGCTGCTTCATTATGACTTACATATTATGGGAGCATGCAATAATTTTATTTGTATTTTTTTAAGTATGTAATTAACAAATTTATTAAATTGCTAGTAACAAATTCAGGTATAAAAATTTTTAATTTTATTGATTCCCTATATAAAATACATTTATCTCATATAGAAAACAAAAAATGCAAATATTAAAATAATCCGCGCGAGGAAGTCACAAGCTGTGCCATTGAAGCAGCTCAACAGCGGTAGGGATTGAGCATTGAAGACCCTCAGCGAATGCATCTGCCAGCGTCCAAACGATTTGGTGACACTGAATAATTTTTTGTTGCTCCGGTTGTGAAGTGGATCTGCAATGTTGAGTTATTTTAGGCGTCTTTCCAGATAAGAAATACTGCAAAATATTTTCAGCGCTGAAGCAGTTGCACAAAAAACTTGCAAACTTCAAGTAGTTAGTGGCTACAAGAGACCCACAGTGAATTTCTTCAGGCGCATTTTCTAGATGTGCTCAGCGCTGAAGCTAATGCACACATGACATCCAGACTCCACATAGTGTAGCTATTTGTTCCGGATCAGGCTGAGCAGTGGAACGTCAATGTTGATCAATATTTTCAGGCGTCTCTCCACATCTGAAATACTGCAAAATATTTTCAGCGCTGCAGCTATTACGCAAAAAACTTCTAGACCTTACACAGTACAGCAGCCATTGGAGACCCTCAATGAATGTATCTGCTAGCGGCCAACCGAGCTGGTTACAAAGGCCCATTTGTTCCAGCTCAGGCCAAGCAGTGGATCTTTAACATTGTTGCAGGCGTCTTCTATGGCAGAAATACTGAAAAACGTATCCAGCGCTGAAGCTAATGCACACAAAACTTTCAACCTTCATAAAGTGCAGCAGTCATTGGAGACCACCAGCAAATGCATCTACAAGCGGCCAACAAAGCGGGTGACAAAGGCCCATTTGTCCCGGCTCCGGATCAGCAGTGGTTCGTCAATGCTGACACAGTTTCTGGCGCCTTATTGCACAACAAACAACTGTCGGTTAAGGCTCTTGTTATCTTTTCCAAGAGCTTTCATTTTTGGGCTTCTTACAGTCCACTAATGCAAATGGTGATTGCATTGGAGGAAAAGCAGTCCAATGGCGGGACCAATATGCCGCAGCTTAAGTCTTGCCCCCTTGAACTCTCTCGCACGGATTACACTTTTTTAATTTATATACATTTGAAACCAAAATTTAATATATGATTTAGATACTCTTTGTGTGATATATTACAAAATTTCTCTGTTAAATAAACTTAAAAATTTGATACTGTATATTTTTATGCTTTATTATACAGTTGAGTAATTTGGATGGAACATAGATTGTGATTTGGGAAATGTAATGGAAGTCTTGCAGAATCTGCTAATAACGCCTGCCTCAGATTTATAGGCACTGGGTTGCATTATTTATCAGATGATAGAAGGCTCCATGGTTTTTCGTGGTCGTAATGATAATTGTCATCTTTAGGCAGATACCTTGCTGTCAGCTGAGCTGTCCATTTGGCTTTAACAAGCATGCTAAGGATCTGGTTAGAAGTTTGCTGCAGAAAAAACCATCGCATAGACTGGGCGCACAGGATGAATTTGGTTACGCGCGCATCCATTCTTTGAGGAAATTGATTGGTGGCAGGTGCGTACAAAAACAGCGTGCAGCGGGAAACGACTGCTAGGCCGAGGATTTAGCAAGGAACACATTGTCTAATGATCTGGAACCTGGGTTGTGCAGTGTGCAGCTCAGCAACATGGTAGCCAAGAAACTAGGCAAAATAAAAAGCGTCGTCTCGAAAACAAAAGACCACGGACATGTGGCATGCGTTGTCTGAAAACGAGATAATACTTAAGAAGGGAATCCTCAACAGGGTCGCCACTTATTTGCACGTAAGCGAATGTTGCTGCTTACAACTAGACCCCATCACATATATGTATATTGATCCTGTGTTTTAAAAGAGGCGAAATACCCTGGTGTCGTGTGCTACGCGTCGAGCCCAAGAATTATACGCATTTCATTGTGCATACGCCGCAGCGCAGCTACCATCTGCAAGACCCGTAGGCTTAAGGTCTGGACTGGGTGAAAGACATTGACACCATGCGCCAGCTAACCTACAGCGTAGCTGATTCCGAGCAGCAGTTTTTGTCGCCACAGAAACCATTAGTGACGCCCACGCCCAGTAGTTAGATCAGGCGGCACTATGGAGCTCCATGGGCAGGTTCAACGTTGAGCAGCGAGGCGCAAACCAAATATACTATATAATTTATATTTTTATTTATTAAATACATATTTCTTTATTGTTTAACAAATATATTCTTAAGGTTATTGTACCTGAACATTTATACAATTAACTAACTTATATAACTCGTTTTATATAGCGGAGAGGGGTATATACAAATTAAAATAAATTTTAATATTATATTTTTTAAAAAGAATATACAAGTTGAGACTTTGCTTCTAATCTTATTGTGGTGGGAACATTCTTATACTATATGACATATCTCATTTGAGCAAAAACGCGAATTTTACACAAATCTCTACCAGGCTCATTTCAACCCAAATTTGTCTCGTACAACCCAAATTTACAATTGTGTACAATTGAATGTCTTTCGTAGACAATGCAACGTTATACCAGAAATATCTTAAAGAATTATTTTCTCATAAAGGCTCTTGGCTTCTTTAGCCAACAAAAGCTTGAAACTCTCAACACTCAAACTAAATACCAAGGATTCTTAAGCCTGGCTTAAGATTATGATGAATTTGTCTGTCCTCTTAGAATTTAATATTATGATTAGATAGTGCTTTCCGCTACGCCGATGATCAGTGACCCACTGCACTGTAGGTGCGTTATTGGTAGAGTCGGGTATGATAAATTTCTCCGTGAAAGTTTATTGGGCATAACTCTAATGGATTTATGCTGAGTTCGAGACGAACTTGTAGACATTGTGCATTTGGTTTCAATTGGTTTAATCTGCGAATAAAATTGCAGGTTACAATAGAATTCATAATAAAGTAATAAATATACATACCCTCGGTTATAATAAGGTAATTAAACCAAGAAGTTACATTTGGCTTGATTTGCAAAATATGTTCATTTTGATTGATATTTTACAATAACGACTCTTAGCCTTTCTTTAAATATGTCACAATTTAGGCAGAAGACTAGAATACTCGACGTTATCTCTTATAGTGATCGTGACGAATGTATTAGGGCTTTCAAATCGTAGCTTCCCGATAATGGCGCTGATTACCATTGCCAGAAAGAGGCTCAGATTGAAAATAATTCTCATTTTAAATTTATTTCACATATCCTTAGTGGTATATCCAAGCGTTTAAATTGTTTTATATTGGCCTGTCCGTATTATCGCCTATGTAGACAAAGGCTTGTCAAACGTTGCCTCCAGATAATAGAGTTAAATGACAATACCAGAAAGAGGCCAACGTTTATGATATAATACTCAAATAAAATTGAATTCACATACGCCCCATGGGGTCTTCCAGACTCGAAATCATAGTGGATTGGCTCTGGCAGACATCGCGCTTTTAGTTTCCAACGTATTCACCTTGAAAGAAACTTTTAAGAAATAGTATATATAGGATAGTAATCAATATACATACATGATGATGAAGTAACTAATCCAAGAAGTTATAGCTGGCTTTATTTGCAAACTATTTTCATACTGGTTGCGATTGCACAAAGATTGGCAACGACCATAATCTTCCATTCCTTAAATATGTATGGCAGAAATAAGGCTTGAGACAAATCTGCTTTAACGAATCGAATTTTCCAAATGGGCCACTGCTTATCAATTATTGTGTTCAAAGGCTTGTAAAGTTTTATCTCCAAATAATGGAGTTTAATAACAATACGAGAGAGAGTATCATGTCCATGGCAAGCTCGTATTTGCTACAATTCGCATATTCTTGCTGGCATTGTCCGCAGTTCCAAACGGCAGACATCTCACTTTTACCTAAAATTTTTAACATCTAAGAAGAAAGTTCCATTAAATATACAACAATAGACATAATATACATACATACATACATACATAAAGGGGTAACTAATCCAAGAAGTTACATTTGACTTGATTAGCAAATTATTTTCATAATGTTTGCTATTGCACAACGATTGGCAAGGACCATCGTGTTCCGCAAATAAGGCTTCAGAAAAATTTAACGATCCGGATTCGTCAAAAGGCCAAAGGTCGGCTTATCGATTGTTGTGATCATGGGGGCTTCCCTAAGCCTCGTAAGTTGATGCCTTCCCTCGTTGAATAGCAATACCAGAAAGCTCTGGTTTATATCATACATGTATTAACTATAGTTCTTTTTAATAAATCCCACTGTCTAGGGCCTTGCAGACATCGCCGATTTTGGTTTCAATTGCTTTCAACTGTAAATAAACATGCAGGCTGCATACATTAATTACATAATATATACATAAATATATCTTACATACGTAAGCGTAAGTAATCCATAAAGTTTCAGATTGTAAAATGCCTGACAACAATCATTCTCATCAATCACTTCAATATCTAAACATAAGGCAGGAGACTGATCCACTTGTACATTTTAAATTTGTCCAAAGGCTGATTATGGCGACTTTTCAAAGGCTTGGAAGGCTGAGAGGCTAGAGTGGCTGTGCTGAAGTTAATGCTATTTTGATGAGTTTATATGAGTATAAAGCGCTTTCGGTTTCAATTGCTATCAGCCATAAAGAAATACATATACGAGAATATACAATTTCCATATGTATAGCATATAATCACATACGACGATGATGTGCTATCCAATGCCAGATCTTTGTGGCAGTCAACTTTGCGTGGTAGTGCCAATGCAGAAAACCTCCTGCATAAGGATTGCCACGCTCCCTTGTGGTGCTTGGAGCAGTCAGAGGTGCTTTTAGTTGCACGCCATCTCAGATAAGCGACCCAGCAGTTTGTAACATTTCTCAAGTTTTGCACTTTAATCATCATATTGCTGATTTTTTTGCTGTTCTGTTGCTCAATTCGTCTGTCCTCCTTAACGTAATGTGCCATCAAAGCGTTTTCCTTGGCGTAAGCCATAATTACAGCCAATTGTAATTGCAATTTGAAATTTTTTTATTTGCCGCAGCAACATATTTTTGATAGCATTAAAAATCGCTTATCGATATATGTGTATATACATATGAATTCGCCGTCGGGTTCATATATCGGCTTGCGTTTCTGCACAATACGGAGCTGCTAACTTGCTTAAACTAGAAATTACAGGCAGTTAGCTGCTTCATTATGACACATATCTTGGAAGTACATATGCAATAGTTTAATTTTGTTTGTTTAAAGTGTGTAATTAACAAATTTATTAAATTTCTAGTAACAAATTCAGGTATAACAATTTTTAATTTTATTAATTCCCTATATAAAATACATTTATCTCATATAGAAAACAGCAAATGCACATATAATATTAAAAAAAATTCCGCGCGAGGAAGTTACAAGCTATGGCATTGAAGAAGTCCAAGAACGGTGGAGTTTGAGCATAGGAAACCCTCAGCAAGTGCCTCTTCCAAAGTCCAACCGATTTGGTGATACTAAATAATTTTTTGCTGCTCAGGCTGTGAAGTGGATCTGCAATGTTGAATTATTTTAGGCGTCTTTCCCGATCAGAAATACTGCAAAATATTTCCAGCGCTGAAGCTATTGCACAAAAAATTGGCAGACGTCAAGAGTAATTGGTGGCGATAAGAGACCCACAGTTAATTTGCTCAGACGCCTTCTCTAAATGTGTTCAACGCTGAAGCTAATGCACACATGACTTCCAGACTCCACTTAGTCTTCCGGATCACGCTGAGTATTGGATCTTCAATGCTGACCAATAATTTCAGGCGTCTCCCCACATCTGAAATACTGCAAAATATTTTCAGCGCTGCAGCTTTTACACAAAAACCTTCTAGAGCTTACACAGTGCAGCAGCCATTAAGAGACCCTCAGTGAATGTATCTGCTAGCGGCCAACCGAGCTGGTGACAAAGGCCCATTTGTTCCAGCTCAGGCCAAGCAGTGGATCTTTAACATTGTTGCAGGCGTCTTCTATGGCAGAAATACTGAAAAACGTACCCAGTGCTGAATATAATGCACACAAAACTTCCAGACTTCATATAGTGCAGCAGTCATTGGAGACCCTCAGCAAATGCATCTGCAAGCGGCCAGGTTAAGCAGTAGCTCTTCAATGCTGACACAGTTCCTGGCGCCTTTTCACAGCAATAACACGCAAAACGTTCCAAAAGCTGATGCTATTGCACAACAAACTGTCGGTTAAAAGGCTCTTGTTATCTTTTCCAAGAGCTCCCATTTTTGGGCTTCTTACAGTCCACTAATGCAAATGGTGATTGCATTGGAGGAAAAGCAGTCCAATGGCGGGACCAATATGCCGCAGCTTAAGTCTTGCCCCCTTGAACTCTCTCGCACGGATTAAAAATTTTTAATTTGTATACATTTGAAACCAAAATTTAATATATGATTTAAATAACTCTTTGTGTAATATATTACAAAATTTCTCTGTTAAATAAACTTCAAAATTTGATACAGTATATTTTTATGCTTTATTATAAAGTTAAGTTATTTGGAAGAAACAAAGATTGTGATTTAGGAATTACAATGGCTCAACACATTTTCCACAAACTTTTAAGCATAAATGGAAATAATGCTGCTTAATATCAGGGACTAAAAACATATTTTAGAGCACATTAAGGCTTACATTGGACATTAGATGGAATGGCATCCGGGATCGCCTCCAAAGGCATAGTTATGTGGTGTTAATATTCTTAAGTATGGCTAAATTGTTGTTTTTCCGACACACTTTTTTCCAAAGCACCACGACAATGATTTTAGCCATAGCGCAGTTGGTTACGACAATTTCAGGATGTTTCAAGAGTTTGCTATGATAGTCATCTTTAGTTTGACTTAAGCTCTTCAGTCCTTGGACATAAGCAGATATTTCATTCTCCGTAGCATAGATAGCTCCAACTCGACTTCTGGAATTATAGAATTACTTTAAACCACTTAAAAACTTCACGCAAAATAAACTGCATCTACCATATCTGCATGTGATTCCCGAAGAAGCAGCTCAAGTTATTATCATCATTAGAGGCGTTATGATTCAGTACCTCCTCTTTGGCTCAGCAACTTCTACATCTTATGTCTCTGCAACGCGAGGCGACTCGACGTTTTTAAAGAGCAACAATGAGCCTGGTCTGAAGCAGCGGTGAAACATTTCAATTCGCCAATGTTGTTACAAAGCTCCTAGACCAGAGTATTCGTTTTCATAAGACACTGTCGAATAGCAAAATGTCAATGCGTATAGAACATATGTATGATGAAGCAGCAATCTCGCCAAGAGATGTTTGAGCCTGGAAATAATTAAAAAAAAATGTATTATATAGTCTTTAACGTATATCGCAAAACTATCTTGCCATTTAAAAAGATTACGTCTGATAAAACCAGAGCGAGTCGCTTTTATCATTGCAGCCACATCATCCAGTAGCTCCTCTGGATTGTTACATAAATTTTGGCTGATTTATTAGTTTTTGCATAGCCTAATACGTGGATTACGAAAATCTTCAAAAATCGTCTATGGCATATGACTCAGTTGTGAGACGTTCCATTTCTCCAATGTTGGTAAAAGAATACAGAATTGACTTCATTATCAGCAAACAGACAAAGCATATTCAATAACTTGAAGAAGTAGGAGCAACCTAACCAAAAGTGGGTACAATGGAAGGCTCATATCTGAAAAGGTCATCTTTATCAACTTTGAAACATTTTTGCTAACAGTTTTTAGTTTATACAGCCAAAACTATGCGAGATTAACTCTGATGCAAGCAGTGCAAGTTTTCATCTGTATTGGCGCATCTCCAGTAACTCCTTAAAAGTTCCGCACCATTTACATCTCGTGTGTCTACAACACGCGGCTGTATCGCCATTGTTTCCGATTCCTTTAATGAAATTTGAAATTGTTGTTCAGTACGATTTGTGGATTGTGCCAAGACTCTTGCTCCAATAACATATTGTTGCCTTGCTCAAGTGCTTTTTGTATAGCCTCACGCATGGATTTCCGACATTTTCAAAGTTTGGCAGTGAGCCAAGTACGATCTCGTGGTAAGATTTTCCGATAATGGACATAGGTAACAATGGCTATTAGCAAACAGGCAATATTGATTCTACAAGATGGCGAAGTTCGAAGAAACCGGCCCAAGAGCGGTCAATATGTGTTCCTTGTAAGTGAGAAGTTCATTATCTTCAACTGGAAATAATTGAAACGTTTGATTAGAAGACTTTAATTTAATTTGCAGCACTAACTTACAATTCACGAAGTCACAGGCAGAAGAGGCGATTTCTGCCAACAATTGGAGTTATTATCAATATAGAATCCATTAGCCTCCAGTTCCTTTGCGGTTCCGCAGCATCCAAGCACTTTCGTTACATCTTTTATTAGCGTTCCTCGGAAGCAGTTTTACATCTTTCTAATTTACATATTTTGTTGGCTTTTAGCGTTAGCACTTTTTTGTTATGTTTTTCTAGGTGGTTTTGGATAAGCATTAAGCTTCAGGTCACCTAGTTAGTATGGTTGCAGAAACTCCAGCTGTTAAGGTGTTCAATGCGATAGTTGGCACTCTGCGTAGAAGGGTAAAATCACGGCTGCATTGGAAGCATCAAGTGGCTGAAGCTCTGTCAGACTTTGTTGCTATCAACTGGCGAAGGCGCGCGAAACTGCAGAAGTGCATCCAGCGCAAATTTGCACCTGGCTTTGCCCCATGTTAGCGTTGCATAGGTTAGCCTAAGAAGAAGAATGTGTGGATTTCCGATATATTTAAAGATTGGCATGACATAATTACACTTTTCCAATTTTCCAATGTTGACACAAAGCCCGTAGAGCGTTGAATTCGCAAACTTCAATGCAACATCTTATTGTAAATTGGAGCAATCTCTTCAATATTGGGTAAAGTATGAGCTGTGTTGATTGGAAGCTCATCCAAGTTTGTGCCTATAAGTATTTAAAACATTTGTATTACAAATTTTTAGCTTATGCCGCAAAACTAACTGGCCTTTTATGGAGCATCTTCTTCAGGCAAATAGTGGCCATTATCATTCAATATTTCCACTGCTGTTCAGCATTATCTAAGTCCAGTGTAACTTCAAAGCGCGGTTTCATCGACACTGTGGATACTGTTCGTCTAATTTCTTCAACGGTTTAATCTATCAGTTGAACACAGATATTAGCAATATCGTCTTATGGAGCATTTCACTTTGAATTTGTCGTTTAGCATGATTTGATGATTGTGTTTGCTCATCCAAGTTTGTGCCTATAATTAAATGAAACATTTTGTATTACAAGTTTTTAACTTATGCCGCAAAACTAACTTGCCTTTTATGGAGCATCTCCTTCATGCAAATAGTGGCCATTATCATTCCATATTTCCACTGCTGTTTGGCATTATCTAAATCCTGTGTAAAGTCAAAGCGCAGCTTCATCGACACTGTGGATAATATTCTTGTAGTTTCTTCAACAGCGCAAACTATCAGTTGAAGGCGGATATCAACAACATATCGTCTTAAGGAGCATTAAACTTTGACATAAACGTTTAGCATGATTTGATGATTGTTTTTGCTTCCTTATTCAGTACTATTCCAATTGTTTTGTAGAGCCTAATCCATAGATTTCGTACAGTTGTTGACCCAGCTGTAAAACGCTGCATTACTCCAAAGCTGTGGCTTGTCGGTTGATTACGTCGATTGTGGTATATCCACTTATTATTTATCTGCCGATCCTGCACAATTAGCAGTAGTATGCATACGTTTTTGCAGGCCTTTTAGATATTGTTGTTCAATTGTAGACAGCAACGCCGCTCTCTGTTGCTCTACATTTTTATGTGCTGCAACCAAAGCGTATTTTTAATTTGTGCAAATGTGTAATATGCAATAGGAGATATCGAAGGCCTCCTATGAAATCCAATCAAATCAAAAACGAAAGTTCGTCAGATTGCGATTATGCACACCAACTGGGCACGGTGACAAATTTGCCAGTTCTTTCCTGGTCTGAAAATCTGCAAATAAGAATTTGCATTAGTTGTTGTTTATATTGTGTCGCAACGTTTTTACCTGATTGCCAAACGTATGCAGCAGCTCAATTGGCCGGTTCACTTATTTATTTCAGATGCAGCAGCTATGACGCAGAAATCCAGGGCATCATAATACACGATCGAAAAACGAAATCAGATTGCAATTAAGTATGCACTCCAACTGGGCATGGTGCATGGACATGGGCAGTTGCTTCCTGGCCATAACAATAAGAATTAAACATTAGTTGTTGTTTATTTTGTGTCGCAATGTTTTTAACTGAATACCAATCGTATGCAGCAGCCAGTTGCTCAATTGGCTGGTTCACTTATTTACTCCAGATGCAGCAGCTATGACGCAGAAATCCAGGGCATCATAATACACGATCGAAAAACAAAATTCGTCAGATTGCGATTATGCACACCAACTGGGCACGGTGACAAATTGGCCAGTTCCTTCCTGGTCTGAAAATCTGTAAATAAGAATTTGCATTAGTTGTTGTTTATTTTGTGTTGCAATGTTTTTACTTGAATACCAATCGTATGCAGCAGCAAGTTGCTCAAATGGCAGGTTCACTTACTTACTCCAGACGCAGCAGCTATGACGCAGAAGTCCAGGGCATCATAATACGCGTTCGGAACACAAAAGTTCATCAGATTGCGATTAAGTATGTACTCCAACTGGGCACGGTGACAAATTTGCCAGTTCCTTTCAGGCCATAGCAATAAGAATTTGCATTAGTTGTTGTTTAATATGTGTCGCAAAGTGCCAATTCTATGTAGCAGTCAGTTGCTCAAATGGCTAGTGCACTTGCTCGCCCCAGATGCAGCAGCTATGACGCAGAAATCCCTCCATGAAAAAAGAAATGTTGCAAAAAAAATTCTTGCCGTTTTTTGATGTGTGTATTTATTGGCGCTTTGCAATCGATAACAATGATATAGAAGATTAGTTTTATAGCGCCGATATTTTGTCTGCCAGTGCAATGAAGTGCTCGCTGATATAGCATAATAATTATTATCGATGTGTTCATTTTCGATTAATTTTTCTCCATCCCAGGTCACGCGATATTTGCTTAGTATTGATTTTTACGATCAACAGGTGGGATGTGCCTTTTGTCGCGGCGCACGCCTCTTTTGTTACCACGCGCTTTTTTTTTATCGACACGCGCTGTTTTTTTTTTGCTTGAGTGTTTTAATGTGATTTTTTGTTCTTTTTAACAAATATGTGTCTATTAATATTAATTAATTAATATTATAAATATTAATAGAAAAGTGAAGTGAAGTGTTTGTTTTTTATGCCAGCTGGTATCGTCATAACCACCAAATGATCATTAAGTGTAAAATTAAATGATCATTATGCATCTACAGTTCTAAAAAATTTTGTGCTAATTTATTTTCGATATGAAAGGTAATTTTTTAAAGAAATATATATAAATAAATGCAGTGTGTGTTATTTATTTTTTATTTTTTTAATGTGCAATAATAATACAAAGCTAAAGTGAAGTGTTTTTTTATGCCAGCTAGGATTATCATTACGATCAAATGATCATTTAGTGCAAAATAAAGTGCTCAAAATTATGTGCTAATTTATTTTTAATATAAAAGGCAATTTAAATGCAGTGAGTGTTATTTGTTTTTTTTTTTTTTTAATTTTAACAAAATAAAGAAAATTACAATCGCAAACTTGTTTATTGGTAAGTACTTAATTTTTCCCAAAAATTTCCATATTTATTTAAGCTAGTACATTCAAAATTTGTAGCTCAGATATTTGGGCGCATGGCTTTGGAAGACTTTGATCCCACAGTAGAGTCACCCACACATCCAACTCTGGTTGGCAAAATTTTCAATATTTATTAGGGTCAATGAAATTTATAAATCATAGTCCATTGTAGCCAAAAAAGAAATTCTAGCAAATCTTGCAAAAACTTTTGAACCTAAGCTACCAAATTCCGGGCAATAAAGCCCAAAGAGAGTTATTGAGACGCACAAAGAAAGTAGCATAGAAATCTTTTATATATGCTTATCTTTTTGAAGTGCCCTAATCACATTTAACTTTAGTTGTTTACGGATTTGTAGCTCCTGCAGGACTCTTCCTCTCTCAACTATTCTTCTTTTTTTAGCTAAGCTTTGGATTTCTTTTTTTATATTTATTTTTATAATTTCTTTTATTTAAATATGCTTTGCTGATAAATGCAAACTAAACCGCTGCTCCAATCCACATCCTCCCCACACACACACACCCACACATGCACCTATGTGTGTACGTCTCTGTATGAGTGAGTGTTTGAGGTCCTTTTGCATCGTAACAAGTGCCAGCAAATGTACCGTGAAGAAACCATTTAGGATTAGTTTAATATGATACAACAAACAACAACGAGACAGAAGAAAAGAAGCAGAAGTAGCAGAAGCCGAAGCAGAAAAGTAGATAAAGAGTGAGGGAATAAATAAGAAGAAATAAAGAAGTAGAAGAGCGCAAGATAACGTTGCTAGAATAAGCAAACAGTACTTAAAACTGGCAAAGCGGCAACAAAATGTTGACTACTTAAACACGCACACACACATAGACACACTCACACACACATAAACACACGCACAGGATAAACATACCACAAGGACAAAAATATTAGCTGGCAAGCAGAGAGAGAGCAAAAAAAAAAAATAAAGTAAAGAGAAAAAGTTGAGCCGGCAAAGCAGCTGACTCACTGACTGACTGAGTGGCGGCAGTCAGGAGAAAATATTGTAACGAGGGCAGATTGATAAATGTTATAAGGATGTTAGATAGTGCTCAGGTGAGGTGCTAAGTTTTTATATACTGTACCTATAAGGTATATTAGGTCTGTCAGAAAATCTATGCCATTATAATACACGATCGGAAAAGGAAAGTTCATGAGATTCGTGTAATCCGGACAGTAAGAGAATCTTTTACTGCCCGTAACTTCCCCACAGCAATTTCGTATTGGTATTGCCGCCCCACATCAGGTGCGGATCCAGGACTTGATCTTGGGAGGATCTCTTCTCTTCAAAGAGTTTACTAAGTTAGTTGGAAAATCCACGCCATACACGATCGGAAAACAAAAGTTCAGCAGATTAGGATTAGCCCCTAGGTTAGGTTAGGTTGAAGCGGCCGTTGGCTTATAATAGTGTGCTGGCCTAGACAGGCCTGTAGTGCTACCGCGCGAATCTCTATAATTTAATACCCTTTTTTCCTTGTGACATGACTTAGAAGGAGCCCCAGCCTGTTGCTATGATATAACCTGCAATCTTCCTCGGGCATGTAGTTTCTAGCTCTGCTAGATTATGGAGGTAACAGTTTCCCAAATACTTTTTCCTGCGTCTACTTAGAGCTTCGCAGAAACAGAAGAAGTGTTCAACTGTTTCCAACTCTTCCTCATCGTTGCAGTTTCTGTAAAAGCATTTAATCTGGCTGCATGTACCCCAGTCAGGTAGTGACCGGTGATCGCTATAACGGCCACCGAGCACTGCGATCGATTTAGTCCGCAAAGCTGAGAGGAGCGTTTTGCGTCAATTTTTGGCCATATTTGGCGACTGAGTCTACAATGGGGTGTATTGTTCCACATTCTCTGAGCATGAGAACTGAACGGTAGGGTGGTAAAAGAATCTTCTACGGCCAAACTTACCTACAGCAAATTCGTATTGGTATTGCTGCGTCACATCAGCTGCGGATCTAGGATTTGGTCTTGGGGGGGAGTCTTCACTTTGAAGAGCATGTATTTTTAATCTCTTATTTTTCCGACTTTTAGGGGGTTTGGGACCCGTCTATAGATCCGCCACAGCGTCACATGCAAAATTCGTTTTACAGAAGTTTTTTGGAATTGAATTTAATTAATTTTTTTCCCCATTTAGTATTCCTCCAAGGAGCTTAGGGCTTCAACAAGAACTTTCCACCGGCGCAGTTTGCTTGCTGTGTCCCAGCTGATATTGTGTAGGGACAATTCGTTTAGTATTGTACGACGCCAGGTTGCCTTTGGGCTGCCTGCTCGTCTGCTTTCTTGGAGGTTCCATTCCAAAGACATGCTGACGATGCTGCCTTGGTCTTTTCCAAGAGCATGGCCAATCCAACGCCACTTGCTTGTTCATATCTGGGTGCAGATATGCACTAGTATAGTGCCATAGTTCCGCGTTTGATTTTCTGTTGGGCCAGAATTTCCCACATATAATTCTAAGGCACTTGTTGACGAATGATTGCACTTTGGATATCATTCTCTGCGGGGTCAGCCACGTCTCGCTGCCGTACACCAAGTTGGATTTGACGCTCGCATTGAAGATTCTCAGATTTGTTCTTCTGCTTATTTGCTGGTTTCTCCAGAAATAAATAATACTATCGAGAAATTCGATAGTGTTCCCGCAGATGGTTAGGCTACCAAGGCTGGTGTGGTTGAGACGCATCGCTTTGGTTTTGGATGCTCTGTCATCGCATACCATAAAGAGTAATCTGATCCGTAACACAACGCTTGCGCTCAACCGTATCCATCACCACTCAATAACCCTCTGCTGGGTTCTGGGTCACTCAGTGTACCTGCGAACGAGGCGGTGGACAAGTGCGCCAGGAACGGCTCAGCGCCGGCAGCTAAACTTGCGGTTACGGAAATAGAAAGACCATTACAGGACGTCGTATCACAAATCAGGGAGACGGCTAGAGCTCTGGCGGAAAAAGAATGGGACATGGTGTTCGATTGTCGCATCTCCCGAGCACTCTGACCGAGATATGATCCAAAGCGAACACCTGAACTCCTGCGCTTCCATAAAAACAGAACTAGGATGGTGGTAGGCATTGTAACGGGGCACTGCACCTATGTGCGCATAGAGGATCTGGCTGCTTTCGTCGAATCCTCAAAATGGTTTTGCAGCATGGGAGACTTAGGCAATTAGGGGTGCGCCACAGCTTTTGATCCTCCTCCACAATCCCTTTCCCCTCACTTTCTTCAATTCCTTTCCGCCCTTTCTTTTAATTAGCCAACCCAATGCATCTCATGATCTCTGGGTGATCTCAGTCAGTATGAAGGCTATAAAAAATGCGACTATTATGTATCAAAAACATCAATCTTTTAAGTCTCAACCCACAAACTCTTCAAACTGCCCACGTCACATAAAGCCGCCAAGGCAACAACGGTAACAACAACAAGGACACAAACAAAAAAAAATATAAGAAGAAAAAAAATGACAAATTTGCAAATGTTAAGACGAAAAGAAAACATCAACATAAGTTATAGGCTTAGTGCGTAATCGTTTTTCGTAAAACGACGACAAGATGTGTCCCAAGAAGCTGCGCCCGAACCAAGCCAGGAACTTGAGGCGATATTTGCGGTTTATTTGCTGCCGCCGGCTCAGTCAAGTTACGGCTCTTGACTGTAGCCGGCCAAATGGCTATAACCATGGCATTGTGTGTGTGGGGATTGGCTTTTGCCTCCAACTGTACACACCACTACTCATATGGAGGGCTGCGTGTGTGTGTGAATATCCAGCTAAGTATATTATAGAATGGAATATAATTTTTAGCTGTACACATGTTTAGTGTATAATATAAGCGACCATAATCGTCTTGGGCTGTGGGTTGGGGGTCGGGCGAGCTCTACAAGTTGTTTCAAAATCTAATGTTACGGAAGTTATGCGAGAATTAAATCTTTGGAGGTTATGTGATGACAATTTTACTAGAGTCTGTTTCAAAGTGCCGAAGCGGATTTAGTTGCATTTTAAGAGATTTTTGAATATCTTTTGCGGAACTTTCGATTTTGGTATGGAAATAGATTTGGATGGGCCCCACAATGAGAAAAGCTGCTACGGATAAGCTCTTGATGTGAGTCCTAAGGAAGGCGCAAAAGAAGTCGTCCAAGCACCATGTGGAGTAGGACATCGCAAAAAAAATTGGATTATAAGTGAAGGCTGTCAACCAGCGTTGTACAGAAAAGTCATATCAAATTAGATAGTCCCAGTCGAAAAATAGGGCAGCAAAAAACTTCATGGCTCAAATTTTATTTATTATTACACTTTATTTTTGGAATATATGGGTCACTTGGTGGTTATAGGTATTGTGCTATCTAGAGATACATGAATTGATGATGATGATTCTAGTTGTATTACTTTGAGCATGAACGTCAATGAAAGATGTCCTTCTTCGGGCTGGAGTGCCACACTTGGTAGCAGTGCTCTCTTCAAACTCACAGAGCCTGCATATGTCATAGTCCGTTCTCTGAGCCTTATATATATGGCCAATATTTTTTGTGCACCAAAAAGTAAACCCTGTTTTTGCATATTTACCAGATTGGATGCTACGACCTATTTGGTTGATGGCAGTTGCTGCTGTTGTTCAAATTAAAAATTCATAAAAGCAAAAATGTGGAATTATTATGATAAAATAAATAGATGACAAACAATGAATGGGATAAGAAAGCAAAGAACTGGCAGACCAGTCTTACAGCGTAATCCTTGAAGAGGGAGTGCGGAGCAAGAGCGACAAATTGTGGGCGCGACATTGGCAAAAAGAAAATATATATATATAATATTAGAGAGAAGTGGAATAAAAGCCAAGACCCATGACGACATGGTGGCTGTCGAATGCGTTTAACGGTTGTGTTCTGCACGGGATACACAGACGGAGCTATGGTGGCGGGGGCGGCGGGTGAGCGAAAGCAAAGGAAAGTCTTATGGCAGAGCATGCTCGTGCCTGGTCTAAAGCCGAACGCTGATGATGTGGATAAAATAAACATGGGACAGCGGTTTGATGCTGCTGCGCTGCTAGTAATGGCCAGGACTAGTAGGAACAGGGCTTAAGGGTGTTGGTGGGCAGAGGCAGCTTGGAGCTTGGGTGTGTGTGCAAAAAAAAAATAGAGAATAAAAAAAAAACAGACGAAAAGCGTGTTTAAACATTAAGAGGACCATTAGATACGCCTTAAAGTATGCTTCAAGTAGATTATCTTCCATCAGTTTTGTTTGCTTACTTGGAATTGTTTCGCTTCATTTTTCTCCTTGTCCAGCACTCTCTCCACTCACCCACAGCACACAGTGGTCTATTTGATGTGGTTGCTTTTTTTCACTTCTCTCTCTCTTTTTTTTTGCGCTAAGAAAAACGTCTTGTTGGAGTCCAGCCGGACTACGTAGCAGTCGGCATTATTATAAATTGAGCGCGTGTCCTTGTAAAATAACATAAAGTGAACCTTAAAGTAAAACTAGAGTGCAACAAGAAATAGGATTTTGGTATTGCAATTTAAGTGCCAATTTGGAGGAAAGATTAATTCTATGCTAGGTGTGTTTAGTAAAGGTGCTAGAGAAGAATCCCCTTGTTACGCCTCGTGCCCGTAGGCGAGAATAATTTCTAGATGTTTCCAAATTTTTCTAGACTCACCAAGTAGTATCCCACTGAAATGTTAAAATTTTGTCACATAGGCTTGGTCCCAATTTATTGCATTTGAGTAAAGAAAGGCCTGGATCCTCATAAAGTGGGTTGTCATCTGATATCTCATTTCGACTCTTTCGATGTTCCCTAATTTTTTCTAGACACACCAAGCAGTATCCTATTGAAATGATATCATCTTGTCAGGAAGAGTTGGTCCTAATTTGTTGCACAGGGTTACAAGATTGCTTAGGAAGCCTTTTGAGTAAAGGATGACCTGGAACCTCATAGAGTGGGTGGTCATCTGATATCTCATTTGGACTCTTTCGATGTTACCTAATTTTTTCTAGACACATCAAGCAGCATCCTACTAAAATGAGATAGTCACGTAGACTTGGACCTAATTTGTTGCTTTAGAAATCATTTAAGCAAATGTCGGCTTGGATCATCATAGAGTGGGTTGTCATCTAATATCTCATTCTCACATCTCTTCTATTTAGCTGGGCTAATGCTATGCCGTAATCAAGTAGTTAGTAGCTAAGAAATATTAAACTCAGTCAGCAACCCCATTATTTAAAACCCTTTCCCATTGAAATACATGCGGGCCTTAAGCTAACTCCCCTTTATATTCAACCCATTTATAATTTCATTTAACTTTAATTTAGCTATTATCGATAGTACCATCGATAGTATACCACTTTTAGTAAGCAGCGACACTCTCGAGACTCTAAGCAGAGTCGAGAACCTACTCATTAAAAACCATTTCCCACCCGCTTTTTATACTAACTCCCCTCTACACTCAACCCCTTCATAATTTAATTAAACTCTAATTTCACTACTATTTATAATGCCATCGACCCACCTCTAGTGAGCAGCGAACTCCCTGAGACTTTATACAGAGTCCCCTCATGCTAAACCATTTTCCACTGAAAGATAGACGCGCTTTAATCTCACTCCCCTCTGCATTCAACCCCTTCATAATTTAATTTAACTCTAATTTCACTACTATCGATAGTGCCATCGATAGTTTCACGCCTCTAGTGAGCAGCGACGTCCGCGAGACTTTAAAATAAGTCAGTAAATTCCTAATTAAAAACCATTTCCCACTGAAAGACATGAGGTCTTTGAGCTTACTCCCCTCTACACTTAACCCATTCGTAATTTAATTTAACTCTAATTTCAAAAGTGCACACGATAGTATCCCATCTCTAGAGAGCTGCGACGTCCTCGAGACTTTAAATAAAGCGAGGAACCCCCAAATTAAAAGCCATTTCCCTCTGAAAGATATACGCGCCTTAAGCTTACTTCCCTCCACACTCAACCCCTTCATTAATTAATTTAACTCTAATTTCACTTCTATCGATAGTGCCATCGATAGTATCCCAGCCCTAGAGAGCAGTGACGTCCCCGAGACTTTCAAATAAGTCAGTAACCTCCTAATTAAAAACCATTTTCCACTGAAAGACTTGCGGTCTTTGAGCTTACTCCCCTCTACACTTAACCCATTCATAATTTCATTTAATTCTAGATGTACAAAAGATCTGGGACAGCTCGATTATTTATAGCATTGTCATGCTATTCGTAGTCTCACCGGTTCGACACTCCTACCCCCTGCTTTAGTTACATTTCGCCCCTTTGAGCTTGTATTTTGCGCATAAGGTACCTCTCCATGTCATTCCGCTCCGTTCCATTTCATGTCATTGCCATTTATCAATAAAATCGCATCATTATTTAATTCAATTAGCAACTTTTACCACTCGCTTGACTTATCATCCATTTATCTGCACTGCTAATAGTTGACTCTAATACATTAGTCCTTGTGTTGTTCCTTTGGTACACAGCCTTTGTCAGTTGTCCCACAACCTGTTTCATTAACGGCCGCATGCATTTTCCAAGTCAAACCCGCTGTCTCTGCCTGGGCCTGCTGCCAGCGCTAATCTTGGGCACTTCCTTGTTGTCCACAGTGCCGGATCTGTCTCAAGATGAGCCATCCTTGCAGCTGGCACGTGCCCTTGTGCATGTTGTAAATCGTTATATTGGATCCGTGACTAATACCCTCATCATAACCGAGCACTGTGAGCGTTGCAACCAAGTGGACAGCCAACGCAATAGTTTCCTTCTCTTTAATGTGTTACTACGTAGCAGCAACAAACTGACCATGTTGCTCCATGTCAGCACTGCGGATGAGCATCCTTTGGACTATAGTGTTTTCATTGTGAATACGCCGCGTGCTTTTGAGTAAGTGTATAAAACCAGTTCATGCTGGAATTCCTCCACTCTACATTAACTTTATAGTGAACTGCGCGTCAACTTTCCGCCCACCATCCACAACACTGAGTTTAACTTTCTGGTCGTGCTCACCCTGCGTCTGCAGGCAGGCCCACTTATGCGCAGCATACGCAAGATTTGTGTAAACAGTGTGGAGTTTCAGGTGGTCAATATTGTGGTCATGGTACAACGTTTGGATGGTCGCATTGAGTTCTATAGCTATCGCCTCAAGGGACCAGACTGCTTGGCGTATAGTCTATATGTCGTAAGGTTCAATAGATTTTTACCAGGCCCTAGACGCCTGGAACATGATGTGCTATTTCCGCTGCACTTTAGAAATCTGCACAATTGTGCCTTGAATGTGAGTGCTCAGTTAATGGCACCGCATTTTATGTACCGGGATGAAGAGCTGCCGCCAGAGGGCGCTATAATTGACGTCAGCGGTTTAAAGGGTATTGATGGTGAGCTACTAAGTCTGCTGTCCAGGACCTTAAGATTTCGCGTACGTCTTAGCCTGCCCAAGGGCAGTAATGAGATCTATACCGCAACGAATATGACAGGCAGCTTTGAGCAGGTGAGTTGCTGGATGCAGGAAATCTTAACTTCTTGACTACTTTTGCTTCTTCAGGTCGCATTCGGCAGCTCGGAGCTTGCTTTGGGCGGTCTAAGCGGCGCCGATCAACATCGCCACTTATTCTCCATATCCAGCGTTTATCAGCTAAACTATTTGGTATTTGTGGTGCGTCGTGATCGCATGTTTGATCAGGCTATCTATCTGGTGTGGCCCTTTCGAACTAAAACGTGGGTGGCAGTTTTGTTATCCCTGCTAGTAGCTTTAGTGGCCGTGCATGCAATGAGGCTGCCACATCCCATTGAGAGTCTGTTGGCCATGACGCTGGGCAATGTCCTGCATGCGCGTCGCCTGCCACGGAATACTTTTCTACGCTATTTATTTGGCAGTTGGTTGCTACTAACGCTAGTCCTGCGCAGCGCCTACCAAGGCAAGATGTTTGATATACTACGTGCAACCAAGCAAGTGCCAGTGCCCTTGAATCTTGCCGAGCTGCTGGCCAAAAATTATACGCTCGTGGCAAATACGTATCATGACTTTTATCCGCAGCAAATGACAATATTGCTGCCGAATGCAAGTTTTAAAGCCCGTTGCAAATTTTTGGTGGCGGCAGCACCGGAGCGACGTCTGGCCACCATGTCGCTGCTGAGCACTGTCGGACATTGGAACTGGTTGCATAGCCGCAATCAGCTGTTGCCCGTACAACAGCCCATAAGTCTATATCAGCTGGTTTTGTATTTTCACAAACATTCCATCTTCAAGTACATCTTTGATCGCAAGATTGAGCAGCTGCTGAGTTCGGGCATACTGCATCATTGGGAGAAGCGTTATATGCGTGGTTTTACGTATGGTAGTGGTTTTGTGGCGGAAAAGTCAACTAAAAAATCGCAGCCAACCAGCATCAATAACACCATGTTATGGAACGTTTATTTCTGCTACTTGGTACTTATGGTTGCGTCAGGCTTGGTTATGTGCCTGGAGCTGCTAGCAGCACATGTGACGTCATTGCGCTGGTTACTAAACAGGCTGCACTAGCGCAGGAGCGTAAAAGCAAATCCGATAGCTACTAAGTATTCAATATATGCTACATAAACACCATGTGTACTTTATATAGAAATATATATATATGTGTGTATGTAATACATGTCTAATGAACTTTTACTGTGGCCATGTCTTTGCTCCATTTTGAGGGATTTGTCAGAGAGCTGCAAGACGTGGCATTAAAAATTGATTTAAGCGCTGTAATATGGAACGCCTTCATGATTCTGTTCTGTCCCAGCATGTGTGCCATTTCTGCTAGTTGGCTGCCCCGAAGTAACTGAAAGCAATGTAGTCTCCTACCATCTATATATATAGTATAGATGTATGTATAGTTAGGATTGGGTGTAGGTTGGGCGCTTGGTGGGCTATGCTGCTTCAAGTGTGGCCAACTCGGTCGGGCAGCACGGTCCGGCACTTGAGTTAAGCTGCGCAAACGTTTGCATAATCACGTTCCAATTTAAATTGCTCTATTTGCTGGGACGACAGATGGGGCGGCAAATGGTCGAGAGTCAATAGACTCTTCTGGCGACAGTACCAGAACTTGAGAGAGCAAAAAAAAAAAAAGAAATAAAAAAATTTAGCTGTTAAAATGAATGAGAACTTTTCATTAGCTGGCACTACGAAGCACTCGATGCATAATTCCAAACTAAGTTTAGAACAGGGATTAACAAACTATCAGTTGTGTGTTTACATGATCTAAACGAGGAGACAATAGTAAATGTATGTTAGTAAGTGTATAAAGCTTGTAATAGATAGCAGGAGCATCTTTGAAAGATAGTACTACAGACTACTACAAGTTTTAGGGATCGCTGTATACGATTAATTCTTCTTAGCTTTACAGTTCGGGGCTGACCATAGCTTCATCAACAATCTATCTCCAGTTGACTATCTCTCTCGCTTCATCCTTCCAATTGCGAATGTTCATCGTCTTCAAGTCTGCTCCAAGTTTGCTTCGACGTCATCAATCCTTTCCCTTCTTCCATTTGAACAGGTTGCTAGACTAGAGATCAAGAACAGAGTAACTCTACTTTAAGCTCAGTAGGTAGTGGAGCCTTCTTCTATCTGGGCCTATAAGACACTCTCCCTTCTTCTTCTTCTTCTTAACTCCACAATCCGAGATGGAAGTTCATCAACCATTTTCCACCAGTTCACTCATTCGTTTCATCTTTCCAATTGCGAATGTTCATCGTCTTCAAGTCTGCTTCAAATCTGCTTTGAAGTCATCAATCCTTCTCCTTCTTCCATTTGAACAGGATGCTAGACTAGAGATCAAGAGCAGAGTAACTCTACTTTAGGCTCAGTAGGTAGTGGAGCCTTCTTTTATCTGGGGCTATAAGACAGTCTCCCTTCTTTTTCTTAACTTCACAATTCGAGGTGGACCTAAGCTTCATTAACAATCTTCCTCCAGCTCATTCTCTCTCTCGCTTCATCCTTCCAATTGCGCATGTTCATCGTCTTGAAGTCTGCTCCAAATCTGCCTCGATGTCATCAATCCTTCCACTTCTTCCATTTGAACAGGATGCTAGACTAGAGATCCAGAGCAGAGTAACTCTACTTTAGGCTCAGTAGGATCTTAGCAACCTTAGCAACTTCCCCCAGTTCACTCTCTCGTTTCATCCTTCCAAATGCGAATCAATCGTCTTCGAGTCTTCTTCGACGTCATCAAGCGACCTCCTTGCTCCATATGAACAGGTTGCTATACTGGAGATTAAGAGAAAAGTAATTCAAAATCTGCATTCCAAGTCATTAATCCTTCCACTTCTTCCATTTGAAAAGAATGCTAGACTAGAGATTAAGAGCAGAGTAACTCTACTTTAGGCTCAGTAGGTAGTGGAGCCTTCTTCTATTTGGCCCTATAAGACACCCTTCCTTATTTTCCGAGGTAGACCTTAGCTTCATCAACAATCTTCCTCTAGTTCACTCTATCGTTTCATCCTTCCAATTGCGAATGTTCATCGTCTTCAAGTCTGCTTCGACGCCAAGCCATCTTCTTCTTGGTCGGCCTTTAATTATTATGATCTACAAAATATTTTACAAGTTATTGTACAGTAGTCAAACTTTCTGGTTAGATCGAGTTTTGTATTTTTTGTCAAGTTTTATAAGTCAAAAGTTAGAGAAAAAATTCTATAAGCTAGAATCAGACTTTGTAAAAATTTCTCAACCTCTTGGTCACTTATTTAAGAAAACGCCATGCGCAGAGTGTGCGAAGTTAAAAAAAAGGAAGTACTTGTGGGTACTTTTAAGATAATGCACAAAATTGGCGGCGGTTCCTTTGGCGATGTATATTTGGGCAAATCGACTGTAACTGGCGAGGAGGTGGCAATCAAGGTGGAAAGTTTGGAGTCTAGCACACCACGTCTAAAACATGAGCATACCATTTATCGCTATATAGGTTTGGCGAAAGGGATACCACGTCTACGTGGTTTTTTCCCTGAACCAGATTACCATGCAATGGTCCTAGAGCTGTTGGGTCCATCGTTGGGCGATCTTTTCGAATTTTGTCAGATGCACTTTACCATTAAGACTGTGCTGCAGCTGCTTGACCAGATGCTGGAACGCGTGGAGTTTATACATACTCGTGGCGTTTTACATCGTGACATCAAGCCGGAAAACTTTCTTATGGGCCGCTACCGGCAGACCACAACTGTTTATCTTTCCGATTTCGGTCTGGCCAAGAAGTTTCAAGATCGCAAAACCAATATACATATGCCCTATCGCAACAATAAGCCTTTAACAGGCACGGCACGTTATGCTTCGATTAATGCACATGATCGTATTGAGCAATCTCGTCGAGATGATCTCATTTCGATGGCCTATATCTCTGCTTATTTCTTACGCGGTGACTTGCCTTGGATAGGTCTGATAGCTGAAACAAAAGAGCAAAAATATGAACGCATATTGGAGGCCAAGATGACCGTATGTAGTCACATCTTGTTTCAGGATTATCCCAATGAGTTTGCCGTATTTCTGGACTATGGCACCAGGCTGCATTTTGATGATAAACCCGATTATGATATGCTGCGTAAAATGTTTGTGCAGTGTCGCAAATCTTTGAAGCTACAGCTTGATTTAGTATTTGACTGGGACAGTCTTCAATATTTTCCACTTGAGGTGCTGAAAAATCGAGCCATCGATCTGTATAAGGTTCCAACTGCTTGCCCGCCCGTTGATGATGGAAAGAGCGGTGAAATGGTTATACGTGATGAGCCGGCCAATATATGGCCTTAGAAAAACATTTGGAAAGCATTTTTTTGAAAAATATCTATTACAAAATTTAGTAAAGCTCTGCATTTGTGTTAGAAAAATTGTAACTTTTGTGTCGAGAGAATTTTGATAGCTTCGGGCACATGAAGGGTTTTTAAAATTTTAGGCAGCTTTAAATCTGCCAATTCTCGGAAATCAGAGAGACTGCTAGAGCATCTCCCGAGCACTCTGGCCGAGATATGATCCAAAGCGAACATCTGAACTCCTGCGCTTCCATAAAAACAGGACTAGGATGTTGGTAGGCATTGTAACGGAGCACTGCACCATAGGCCATATAGCTGAGAGGTTGCAGCTGCGGAGATGAGATAGAGACAGAAAGCATCCAACACGTGTTATGCGGCTGTCTGGCGCTTCTTAGAAGACGAACTGGGTAAACCTCTCTTTGAGGATCAGAGTAGTCTATCCTATATGCCTATAGCGGATCTGCTTGCTTTCGTCGAATCCTTAAAATGGATCTGCAACCTGAGAGACGTTGGCGACTAAGGTGTCCTACAGTTTTTGCTCCTTCTCCTCAATCCCTCCCTTTCTTCAAGTCCTTTCCTTCCCTTCTTTTAACGGACACAATGGACCTCATGGTCTCTGTGTCATCTCAGACACTATCTGAGCTGCTTATACAACCTAACCTAACCTAAGTATAGCTAAATCAATGCTCAACCTGCTGTTTAAAGCCGATTTCTGCCTAATTTCAAAACTAACCATATACCAAGCGTAAGTTCTCGGGTAATGATTCGTATCTATTCATTATGCTCTTACGCGCAACACATTCAGGCAGCAAATTCTAAAGGGGAATCCCATATGTTTAGTGACGGCTAATTGACTTTGTATAAGCTGATTTTCTTCTGGTTGAACTGCTCTGTAAGGTGTAATTACAATCATGGTCAAGTAAATATGTCGCTCTGTTTGGCATACTGTATACACAGTGTACACTATTCCGAAGCCATCAAGTATGCGCAATAGAAATAGGCTTAAAGCGGTTTAAAGCTCCATACTCGGACCCATTCACCCAAAGAGTTGACTTGGGTGCACACTGAATGCACATGTGTTGTTGCTGTGTGCGTATCGATTATCTGTGCCATAGCAGCAGTAGCAGCTGGAGCTGGAGCTGGGGAAGAAGCAGCAGCAGCAACAGCAGACGGCGACATCCGTAGACGATGAGTACAAGAATGACAAGGACGAGTACGTTATAAGCAGAAGTACGGATGACATAGTAGCAGTAACTTGCCGGAGAATGAGGACAACAAACGGTAGTGACGCCGACGCCGACTCCAACGACGACGACGACGGATCAACTAGCCAGTAATAATGTCTTTCGCTGACATTTGACATTTTGGCTATATTTCACTCACTTTGTGACAACTGGCAAGTTGGCATTCAAATATAACCAGCAACAGACCCATAGCCATAGCCATAGCCAAAGCCGTACCCAGACCGGGACCCGGATCCATGCCAGCCAATGCCAGACCCAAGCCATGCTTAGATAGATATTTAAGAACAATAAATTGCGTGTGTGCCAGATAGAAAGAGAGAGCGCATCCTATGTGGGAGAGGGATAGGGAGCTCTCTAGTTGACTAAATGTTTGGCAGTTGTCTGCCGGCTGCAAACCAAATAACAAGGCGGAAGCGAAAGCGACCAAACCATGGTGGCCATTATCATCAGTGGCAGCTTCAACAGCAACATCCCCCCCGCCCATCGCTGGCCAAGTCCTTTACTGACTCAACATTCTTGTCAGCACCAGCAGCATTTACATCATAACAGAGCCGCCGCTGCCTCAGTCAGCGTCAACGTCAACGTTGCCGCCGACTGATGGATAGACAGATAAGCGGGCTACAGCAGCGCAGCCAAAGGCAGCGTTCTAAATGCACTATGAGAAATCGAGGGGTACTTAAGGGCTCAGGCGGTCCATGATTTTTTTAAGAAGGAATAAACCTTTTTAAATCGAAAAAACCAAAAATTTTTCCAAAATGAGGTGTGTCTGCAGACGCTAGTATGTCTGTCAGCGTGTCTTTTGAAGGAGGTCGAAATAAGGAGAAAAAGGTAGCTTAAATATACAAGGAAAATACCTTTTTTTTACACAGCTTTTTCGGAAATGTATTTCTTTCTTTATCTATCTATCTACGAGGTGTCTTCAAAAATTATCGCGAATTTTGTGTTTTTTTCAAAAATTATTTATTTATTCATGAATATCTATTTTGTCCCCTTCAAAGTAATCCCCATGAGAGACCACCACACTTGTGCCAACGGTTTTTCCAATCTTCGAAGCACTTCAAAAAATCATTTTTTTTTATCTTGCTCCTCCTTCGATGCCGTCTTTATCTCGGCAATCGTAGCGTAGCGTCGTCCTTTCATCGGCCTCTTCAGTTTAGGGAACAAGAAAAAGTCACAGGGGGCCAGATCTGAGGAATACGGTGGCTGTGGCATCATTAGTGTGTTGTTTTTGGCCAAAAAGCAGGGGCGTTATCGTAATATTCCTTATTGACCGTTCTACCCTGTGGCAAGAACTCATGATGCACCACGCCCCTGCAATCAAAGAAAACTGTAAGCAAAACTTTCACATTCGACCGAACTTGGCGCGGGTTTTTCGGTCTTGGTTCGGGCGGCAGCTTCCATTGAGATGATTGAGCTTTGGTTTCCACGTCATAACCATAAACCATGATTCGTCAACAGTTATGACCCTCTGGAGCAAATTTGGGTCGTCGCGGACAGAGTCCAACATCTCATTAGCAATGTTCATGCGATGCTGTTTTTGGTCGAAATTGAGCAATTTTGGTACAAATTTCGCGGCGACCCGTCTCATACCCAAATCATTGATAAATGATATCGATTGATAATGGCACGAGCCAATCGATATGTCTAGGTCCTCAGCAACTTCTCCAATACCATTTTCTTCACTTCATCAATTTTCTCGTCTGTTGTTGAAGTGCTCGGGCATCCGGCACGCTCTTCGTCGTTCACATCTTCTCGGCCTTCTGAGAACATTTTGTACCACCGATAAACGTTGCTTCGGTCCAAGGTAGCTTCTCCGTAGGCCACAGTCAACATTCGAAATGCATCCGCGCACTTAATTTCGTTTTTCACACAAAATTTGATCCATTTTTTGAATAGGTAAAAATCGAAGACGAGCCGAAACACGTGCAAGCAAAGCAGCTGTCAACAATTAAGTGAACATTCAAAATGGCCGAGCTTGTCGGCATAAGTGAGAGACATGAGTACCAACATAATGCCACAAAAAAATCGAAATTCGAATATACGTAACCCGCGAAAATTCCAAATTCGCGATACTTTTTGAGCACACCTCGTATCTATATTTGTTTGTTTTTGCATAAAACCCATAAGACCCTCGGGATTAGGTATAGAGAGTATAATACTCCATAGACACCATAACCTGCTTTGTATTTCTGACAGTGCATTGTATTGGTGATACTGAGTAGCATCAGTGGCATTAGCATTAGTGGCACGATGCGGCATGGTTGGGTCTGGAAATTTGCAGCCAACTTTGCTCGAGTGCACCGACTGTTCCAATGTCTATGGGACTATGTCTATGGGAACTGTTGGTGTGTCCTGGTGTGCTGGTTGGTGTTCATGTGTAGGGGGCGTAGAACCGTGGATGTTGGTACAAGCGGGTAAATTATCTTTTCATTTCCGTCAACGTCGTCTGGCGACATCGTCCTGGCAATTGCCACGTCCTCAGTCAACTCCCAACTACAACAATGACAACAACAACATCGAGCCCGTTCGATTGTTTGCTCTTAAGCTTTTTAGCAATCACGTCGACCAGGTGGCCGCTGCTGTACCATGCTCAAAAATCAAAAACCCTATAAAACTGCCATTACACTTGGCCAGCGCCAGCGTCAGCTCCTGGGACCATTCGTCGATGACATGCCCCAACTTAAGTCCAACGTCGAGTTTCATTAAAAATGCTGTGAAAGCCATTGGCGTTGGCCGCAAAAGGACCATAAAATGGCGACTACCCTGAAACCAACAACTCTCGCTGGCGCTGGTTCCCTGGTATCCTAGCTTCACAGTTCAGGTTGTTGTGCTCGTCCTGACGCTGCTTGGTGCGTGTGCGGCTGTTAAAAGCAGCTTAAATCGAATTTCGTTTCGCTAATTGTTTCATCAAATTATATAAGTTGCGCTTTGACTGCGCGTCCGTCCACGCCCACCTCCAAAACCAACCCAGTCCAGCTTTTCCACCATCAGCACCTACACCCACTCTTTGCTGTATCTGTGTGAGCTTTTTGCTCTTTTGAGCCGAGTCCGCATGGTCGGCGGCTTTTCGTGGAAATGTTGGAAATCTTTTTTTTTTTGAATGACATTTAAAGTTAGTATAATAATTATGCTTAGGAATTTGGTACATCAGGCTTTGTTACGTGCCCAAGAGGTAGGCATGCCCAGCTGCTAAAAATGTTTTCTATGCGTTACGACTATAAAGAGTGTTTTTTAAGACGAAACTTAAATAAAACAGAAAAATTTACGTAATACACCAAAATGTGTCAAAAGGGACAACTGGTTGCAGAGATATCTCTTTCGAAAATGCGGAGCCTATTAAAAAAATACCCTTTATATACAGAGGTAGTCAAAAGTATTTACACAACGAGCTTTTTTTGGCACATTCAACTGAACGAACTTTTTTTCTTGTTGTTGTTGTTGCAGGCCAACAAAATGTTATGTTGTTGTAAAGCTTGATCTTTTCTTAAGCGATTGTAGTCAATTTCATATAGATAACGGTACATAGGACAGAGAACAAAGCAAGTGAAATGATGCTTATCAGTTGTCAAAAGTATTTACACACGTTTTCTTTGTGTCAAAAGTATTTACACACAACTCAATTTTATTTATTCAAGATTAATATTCAATGGAAACAAAAGATTTTCTTATTGTTATTAAATAAACATAGCTAATATTTAGTTATACCACCTTTGGCATCAATGACAGCTTGCAGCCTGTCGGGTATTGATCTTACCAAAGTTTGTGCAAATTCTATGGTCAATTTGGACCAAATGTCCTTAATCTCAGCAATGGCGCCTTCGCGTTTTCGATATTTATCAATGGTCCTCTTGTTTTTAACAATAGCCCAAACGTTTTCAATGATATTTAGATCAGGGCTTTGTGCGGGCCAGGGAAGAACCGCCTGACTTAGATCTTTCAAAAATTGGGTTGGTACCTTACCCTTATGGCATGGAGCATTGTCGTGCTGTAGAATCCAGTCATACGTTGAAAAAAGTCTGTTTCCTGATGTGAAAGCATGATCGTTTAGTATATCGAGGTATCCGTTTTAGTTTAATGTCCCTTCTATTGGAACCAAGTCTCCGAATCCATAGTAGGAAAGGCATCCCCAGAACATCACACTGCCACCACCAAACCTATTGATTGGCTGGGTTGCCAAATACTTTTGATTTTTTTTAAATGCATAAAATGCTTGCTGTATGACCCCTGGAACTGAAATGCAGCCTCATCTGTCCATAAAACATTGAACCAAAAGTCGAGAGGCTTCTTGCTGTACTCCAACGCAAATGCAAGACGTTTTGACTGGTTAGTTGGTGTGATGTCAATCACTTTACGGACAACATAGGTATTAATATCAGCTTCCTTTAGCCTGCGACGTAGTGTAGCTTCACTAATTTGTCTGCCAATTATGTTTTTTGACTCTGCGGCAATTTTAACGGGACTTGCAGTTGGATTGTTCACTACAACGTTTAGTATGTGCCTGTGTTGTTTTTGATTCAACACAGGTTTTCGGCCTGTTCTTTTTAAATTTTTCAAACTTCCAACTGTATCATTCTTTTTTACTAAATTGTACACCGTTTTCCGGGAGATTTGATACAACTCAGCTAATTCGACTGCAGAGGTACCGGCTTTAAATTTAACAACAATTTCAGCCCGTAGCTCAACGGTTAATTCCTTTGTTTTTGGCATTTTTGTAACACTTTGTAATAATTTAGTGATTAAATTAAGTTATTTGTAAATTAATTTAGATAGCTATAAAACTACAACCTGTATTTGTCACTGCAAACCCAATACTAATGACGAACTTGCATTGTGTAAATACTTTTGACACAAAGAAAACGTGTGTAAATACTTTTGACAACTGATAAGCATCATTTCACTTGCTTTGTTCTCTGTCCTATGTACCGTTATCTATATGAAATTGACTACAATCGCTTAAGAAAAGATCAAGCTTTACAACAACATAACATTTTGTTGGCCTGCAACAACAACAACAAGAAAAAAAAGTTCGTTCAGTTGAATGTGCCAAAAAAAGCTCGTTGTGTAAATACTTTTGACTACCTCTGTATCATTTTATGTTTACATGCTCATCCTTGACAAATTTTAATCAATTAGGGATCCAATTCGCATTTCTAACATATTTATACGTAGACCCAATAGGCGAAACTTTTATCACACGCCCCGAAATTCGGCTTCCATATTGAACCTTAGTTTTCTCAAAGTATCTCAAAAACGTGCTTTCGATTTGCTTGTGTATTTTTGTTGTATTATTCTATAAAGAGGCCCTAGACTCCAGTGGGAGATAAAGAAAATTATGATTCTTCTATAAAATTCAGCCGAAAAAGTGTAAAAATTAAAAAAAAATCAATATAGACTGTTTTTAGAAATTCAAAAATTTAGACCTAAAGCAAATTTGAGGTTAAGTAGCATTTTATTGCCACATTCGACGATTTGGAATTTTTCTTTAAGAACTGCCTGAGTTTTTACTAAAATGCAAGTGGTTGTTGATGCTAAAATCCTGCAGCTGGCGGAGCTCACCCCAAGTCCTTCATACCAAAATGCTTATCATAATTTCGGGTAGCGAATGATTGTTCGTCCGTACGTCCGTCTGTATGAAACCTAAATTTCGAAAACTTCAAAGATACTAAAGATACGAAATTTTACCAGATGGTGCATTTCCTCTGAAGATAAAGTTTTGGATTAAATCGGTATCTTACTCGATCCCCCTTTTTGTATGCTAAAAAAAGGAAACAAATCCAATTGAAAAGTTTTTGGAAGGAATATGCAGGAACAAATTTTTTTGAATAACAATTGACAGAGTATTAGACTGTCGGGTATCGCCTCGACTGTTACAAAGTTCCCTAAAATATAATAAGGGTGACTAGAGAAGTCAATATACCCATGTCCGTCTATCCGTCTGTCTGTCCGTTTGAACGCCTCGATCTCAGAGATGGTAAAAGCTAGAGTAACCAAACTTTCACATTAGATCCCATATTATTCCACAGGAGACAAGTTTATTTTATTTTTTTGATATCGGGGTTAAATTATATAGCTCCCACATGGGTGTTTGAGACGACCTCGACAAAAAAAGAAAGTTTTAGATGATTAATTCGTTTGCTTATGAAGATATCGTAAAATTTGGCATTTGTAAGTTTTTTATAGTTTTCTAGCACTGTACCAAATTTGATCAAAATCGGTTGACTATATTATCTGCCAAAAAATCGATTTTTGAACAAAATTTGTTGTGTTTCGTTTGTTTGTGAAGATATTTAAACTAAATTTAATTATTAAAGCACTGTGTCAAATTTGATTATATCATATAGCTCCCATAGGAACGATCGGTCAAAAAAAATTTACAGATACAGGGTATCCCAAAGTCGTCCGCGCCTGACTTTACACACGCCATTTTTTTTTAATTCAAATTATTTATGATGAGATCAATAAAAAATACCAGGAGTAAATGCTATTCGAAAAAAATTTACAGGGTATAAGACTGTTGGGCATCGCCCCGACTGTATAACATTTTTTTTTAATTACATTTATTTATTAAGAGATTGATAAAAAATTCCCTTTATATATTATATCGAAAATGAAATAAAATATCTGAGCTCCGCACAAAAGTTGTCACTGTTTACCTTCAATATTTTTTTCAGTGTAATTCAGTGTGCGTACTATTCAGTTGAGAGTCTAATGTTATTTATTCCTGAATCCGAAATCAATTATACTTGACTTTTTTATGATTTTTTCAGGCAACTTTTGAAGCCGTGCTTTTACACAAAAATATTAAGCATAATTTTTATTTCAATTATAAGACTCAATTTGGGAGTGCTTGATATATTAAGGCCTTTAGATGTCTTTTTAGGGTCCTCATATGGGACCTGACTGCGTACAGGCTGCAAATCTTTTAGGCTCTGGGCCATACTCAAAAACCCATGTCTCATAATCATATTAAGATATTATACAAAAAATCTTTTGATATCTTTTCAAGAGCACTCTTCTTCTGTATATCTTAAAATTCAAACACATCATCATTGTTCCAAAAAATATCTTTTTATCATAAATGGATAATATACAAACAATTAACATAAAGAAATTATACAAAAAATTAAGAAATCCCCCGAGATCTTTTCAAGAGTACGATTCTTCTGTATATCTTGAATCTCAAGCATTATTATTGTTCTAAAAAATATATTTTCATGTCTCATCATCATATAAAATATTGTACGATAAATCAAGAAAACACTCTAAATCATTTGAAGCACACTTTTCTGCTGTATATCTTAAGATTCCAACTCATCATTGTTCGAAAAAATATATTTTCATGTCTTATCATCGTAAAAAGAACTTATAGAAGAAATCAAGGAATCCCTCAAAATCTTGTTTAGAGCAATTTTCTTCTGTATTTTTTAAAATTCAAACGCATTATTTTTGTTCCAAAAATTTATTTTTATGTCTCATCATATAAAGATATTTTACAAAGAATCAAAAAATCACTTCAGATCTTTTTAAGAGTACTCTTCTTCTGTATGACTTGAAATTTCAACGCATCATCGTTGTTCCAAAAATATCTTTCATGTCTCATCATCGTATATGGATATTATACGAAAAATCAAGAAATCTCTCGAGATCTTTTCAAGAGCACTATCCTCAGTATACATGTAGATGATATTTAAAAATGTAAATTCTGTTAAGGTTTCTGCTTGGGAGAATCCGAGTCGTCTCTTTCGCGCTCTGGAACTCGCTTTTTTTCCCTTCAGCAAGCGTGGATCGCTGTAGATGACATCTGCTACTTAAGACATTCTCAAATTATCTGATCCAAAATGGATTGACGGTACTTTGCCAAGGCCAAATCGTGGATCCGCAAGGGTCGAAATCCCTAGTACCATGGAGTATTTCATCAATATATTTTTTAATATATTGCTTTGGGGGCAAGTCTTAATTTTATTTAAATAAGATTTGATATAGATAGTGACTGAGATCACCCAGAGACCATGAGGCCCATTGTGTTGCCTAATTAAAAGAAGGGGAGGAAAGAGATTGTGAAGGAGGAGCAAAAACCAGTTCCGCTATGGGCACATGGGCTAGACTACCCAGATCCTCAAAGACTGGTTTACCCAGAAACTGGGTTCGACTCTTGCTCATCTCTATAGCTGCGGCAGAAATCGTGATGGGGAACGTGCAACCTCTCAGCCATATTGCCTATGGTGCAGTGCCTACCGTTACAGCGCCTATCCTACCGTCCTGTTTTCATGGAAGCGCAGGAGTTCAGGTGTTCGCTTTGGATCATATCTCGATCAGAGTGCTCGGGAGATGCGACAACCGGACACCATGTCCCATTCTCTTTCCACCAGAGCTCTAGCCGTCTCCCTGATTTGCGATACGACGTCCTGTAATAGTCTTTTTATGTCCGTAATCGCAAGGTTAGCTGCCTGCGCTGAGCCGTTCCTGGCGCACTCGTCCGCCGTCTCGTTACCAGGGTCACTGAGTGACCCGGAACCCAGCAGAGGGTTATTGAGTGGTGAATCGTGTTTCGGATCAGTTTACTTTTTATGGTGTGCGATGTCGAGCTTTAATAGCAGCCTAACTATCGACAAGAATTGCAATGTTCCTTGGACTTCCTCCAAGATGCCAATAAGTCTAGCCGCTTGCCATAATGCGTATATCTCCACTGGAAAAACGCTACATCAGTCGGGGAGGCGGAATGAAGGCTTCGTCGAAAGCTCTCCATGAAAATATGCCTCCTCTTGTGCCCTCTATCCATCTTCGAACCATCAGTATAGATCGTCAGCTTGTTCGCTTTTAAGGGGGTTCTTTGCATCCAATCCTCTCTTCTTCTTCTTCTTCTTATTCTCTATACCCCCTGTATAGAGAATAAAAAGAACTACAAAGTGCAGTAAGCATAAAAACGATAAATAAAGCAGCAAACGCAACAGACAAAGCGAATAATCACAGTAATAACAGTAGCTAGTGAGCGAGGGAGAGCAAAGAGTGGGACAAAGAGAGACAGAGATAGAGCTGTGTACACCGTTAGCCTAAAATAATAGCAACAACAACAACAACAAGAAGATGAAGAATAATAAAAACAACAAAATTGAAATGACTTTAATAGCTCATCAATGATTCAAGCGGAAATCCGGACTGTCCAAGTGCAGCCGGTTTTATTGGATACCGGAAAGGCATTATGCTGGTCTACCGTCTGCTCGGGGTTGTACGGGGTGCATGGGGTGCACGGGGTGCACTTGTTTATTTGTTTGATTGTGCCTGACGATGACGATGTTTGCAGCAGGGTGTTGCATGTGTGTGTGTGTGTGCTGCCACATGCTTAGCTGCAATGATTTTCACGCTGCCTCCAAAAAAGTATGCAATACAATTTGCATATTGTTTTGCTTTGTGACGCCCTGCCAACGACATGGCAACAACTTGCAACATGCAACATGCGAAGGTAGATTGCACATGTGTTGTAGAGCAATTTGTAATTTAACATTTTTTTTGATATTCCTGGCTAAGTTTCATTTTGAGGGATTGTTAAATTTGTAGCCAATGCAAACAAAACTTCTTTCAGCTGAAAACTGCTTGGATTATAGCTCAGAGATGCCTCATGAGGTATGGCATCGATGTTTGCTGCGATGACGTTTGATTTGGGACAAACTTTACGAATTTTGTCAGTAAGTGATAGAAAGCTGCGATTGAACTTTACCACTAAAAGTCGAAGGATGCTGAATCAGGACAGGAAAATTTATGGGTCAAAGTAATTCGTCTTTAAGGTTGTTGCTTCAAATCATAAAATGCTGAAATTTTGATGAATTTGCATTGAGGAAGATTTTGACTGGAAGAACGAAAGTCATGAAATGTAAAATTTCTATCATACCTCAAGCATTTCGATTTTAAGTTCTAACTTCTTAGATTGAGTACGTGAAAAAGGACGATATTTTCAAAAATATTGAAATCTTGACACAAGATTTTGAAATGAAATGAAATATTCTTCAATTAAGTTCTCAAGATTTTGATTCAAATTACTTGCATTTTGAATCAAGTCCGTATTTACTCCTAAAGTAGGTACGTAATATAAAATCTGAACTAGACTACATTCTATAATTTATACAAGTTCAACTTAAAATTAAAAAAAAGTAATCTTTAGTCAAGATTTTAAAGATTTTTTCAAAAATATTTCGATCTTACATCAAGCATTTAGATTTTAAGTAAGATCTTCTTAAATTAAGAACATGAAAAAGAAAGAAATATTCTGGAAACAAGCAAAAACAAATTTTATTTCTTGTATATTTTAAACTTAAATACTTCATATGAGTATGAAATATTCTTGAAACAATTTCGCCAGATTTTGATTCAAATTATTTACATCGTGAATCAAGTCCATATTTAAAAAATTAAATATCTTAAAGTAATGTTAAATCTGGAATAGAGCACATTTTATACTTTATACAAGTTAAACATGAATAAAATGTAAGAACTATGTAATCTTAAATCAAGATTTCAAGATTTTGTTCCAAAAAATTTGCATCTTGAATCTAGTTCATTTCCGACCTTCTCTGAATCTGATTATTTTTACATATTTTTAAGAGCTACTCGCCAATAGTAACCACGACAAATTTTATTGAAAAATTCATATTAATTATCGAGTTATCGATAACTGAAAAGTGGGTTTTTCATTTTCATATTTTAAACAATTGAAAATTGTCTTTAGCCTTTTTATTCGTATATCTTTATAGTTTTTTGTTTGTTAATGATCTCTTAAATTGCCAAAAATTTCGAAAACTTTCACATTTCATTTGAACATACCTAATTAAATATATTTTATTTTAAATATATATCCCTTAAAATCTTAAGTATTTAAATTACGTTTGTAAAGATTTTGAATTTATACTTATTGGTATAAAATAATAATAATAACAGTTTTATTTTTGGCTCAATGTTAAATACACGTCTGGATTTATTTTTTATTTTTAATTTTGATGGTTTTTTAAGATTAACTCTAAGTCATAGGAATTCCTGGTCCACAATAACTCCTCTCATGAACCATAAAATGCTGTCGAACTTGGACATCACAAACTTCCGCATCCGAAAATGGATTTTTATTTCTGAGGTTGCTGAATCTGACGTCGAGGTCGTAACATTCCCAGAATTTGTTTTTTGAGACCGTTTGTCGTGTTTAATTAATAATAACTTAATTTTAAGGTTATTTCTACAAATTTCGCAGAACCTTAGGGTTTTGGGATTTTTTGGACCTCAGATAAGGTTCCTTTAACTGCTGCTGGAGCATAGATCGGCAAACCATTTCCATCTTGTTCTTTTTCTTACGAGTAGTTTTTTTAGTTAATTTTTGCGGCCTTCGTTTCCATGTTGTTGTTTTTTTTTTGTCATTGTTTTTAGCTATGCAAAAATTGTTTAATATTTAATTTAACAACTTTTTAAAAACTATTATAATAAGACTTTTATTCTATACATTTTTTCGTATGCCATTGAAAGACATCCATTCTAATGCAGTGTTTAAATATTATAAACAATATTAAGAAACAAAGTCCTAGAATTATTTGTAGCATCCCAATCATTTCATATCAAAAACAAGAACCAGCCTGATATTATGCGACTCTCTAGCTAACAAATTCGAAAATAAAACCATCTAGCAGGCTTGGTTATTAATTTTAAAACTTAAAGCTTCAGAGTAGGCCTTCAAATAATTGCCTAACTTCTTACAGTCAACGTTGAAAAATCGAAAGAAAAAATTTATTTTGCTAATATTAGGTTGTCAAAAAAGTCTTGCGGTATTTTTATTGAATTTTCAATTGTTCATAAAATTGGTTATAATAATGCGATTTAAGTCAAATATGCGCCGTTTTGTTCGATGACGAGTTCCCAACGAGATGCCAACTTTATAATGTCCCTCTTATAGAAGCTCGCTTCCCTATTGTCAAAAAACTAGGAAGGAGAGCCAATTTTCACAGGACTCTCTTGTGGACAACTTCCGATTACCAAGCGCGTTCGTCATGGACAGAAATAGGTGGTAATCACTTGGTGCGAGATCCGGACTATACGGTGGATGCAAAAGATCCTCCCATCCGAGCTCCCGGAGCTTCTGGCGCGTCACCAAAGATGTGTGTGGCCTGGCGTTGTCCTGATGGAAGACAATTCGGCCTCTGTTGATCAAAGATGGCCTCTTCTGCATGAGTGCTGCATTCAAGCGGTCCAGATGTTGGCAGTACTGGTCCGAATTGAGCGTTTGGCCATAGGGGAGCAGCTCATAGTGGATGATTCCCTGCCAATCCCACCAAACACACAGAAGAACCTTCCTGGCCGTCAATCCAGGCTTGGCCACCGTCTGGGCAGCTGCCCCGCTTTTCGACCACGACCGTTTACGCTTCACGTTGACGTAAGTGACCCACTTTTCATCGCCAGTCACCATCCGCTTCAAAAACGGGTCGATTTTGTTGCGATTCAGAAGCGATTCGCATGCATCCATACGGTCAAAAATGTTTTTTTGCGTCAAGTCTGCGTGTGGCACCCATACATCGAGCTTCTTTTTCAATCCAAGCTTCTTCAAATGGTTTATAACGGTTTGATGACTCATGCCCAGCTTTTGGCCGATGCTACGGCTGCTACTATGCCGGTCTCTTTCGATCAATTCAGCGATTTTATCGCAATTTTCGACAACAGGCCTTCCGGACCGTGGAGCATCTTCGATCACCTCTGCACCAGAACGAAAACGTTGAAACCATCGTTGTGCGGTGGAAATGGAAACTGTATCGGGTCCATAAACTGCACAAATTTTATTGGCAGCATGAGATGCATTTTTGCCCTTATCGTAGTAGTACTGTAAAATATGCCGTATTTTCTCTTTATTTTGCTCCATGTTTGCGACGCTATAACTCACGAACGACTAAAAGCAAACAACAATTAATCAAACACGTGTTAGCACGTGAAAAGAGCTTTCCAAAAAGCTCTAGCGTGAACCGATGCGACGAATACAACTAGAACTCCGCGCTTGCAAAGAAAAGCATGCGGAAATACCGCAAGACTTTTTTGACAACCTATTATTTATCGTAAATAAAAAAAATGGAGGATAAAGAATTAACTTCACCAAAACGTTCGACGTCTAAGCCAGAGAAGATAAAAGTGGAGGATGTGGAGGATGAAGAATTAACTTCACAAAGACGTACGACGTTTGAAGAGAAGATAAAATCAGAAACGGAGGATGAAGAATTTACTCCAAAACGACGTTCGACGTTTAAGCCAGGAAGGATAAAAGTAGAGTAAGTACCAGCAGGATTGGAGTTTCGACCCTTTCTCATGGAAGTTACTTTCAGTCCGGCCAAGCCTTATGCCGGTCTCGCCTTCTTAAAAACCTGGGCCAAAAAAGGCGCCAAGGAGGTAGTCATCTTAAATCACAAAGATCGTCCAGTACTCGCAACAGTTAGTTACAATCGTGCTATAACGTATGCCAAGGAGTTGAAGCATTTGTATTCTATCATCCGCGCTGGAGTCCGAGAGTTGAGTCCGGGTAATGACATGACCTTTATGCGCGTGCTTTTGCAGAAGCGCGAGATCATGATGACCGTATCAACTAAGTTCACTTTAATTGTTGTACGTTTCCTTCTGCCCACGCCGTCTGAGAGAGAGACCGAGAATAAGACTGAGACTAAGAGTGAGACTGAAGATGTTCCAAATTCTACATAGAAGACATGGTCAATAACCGTTGATTCGCAAAGGACTTTTTTTTTGTTTTAATGCATGCACATGTTGTTAAGAATATTCTTTAAATAAAAGCCATCTTTTGTACACAACCCAAATTTTTGCTGAGAACTTTAAAGGGTACATTGATCGCTTAAGGAGCACACCTAGTGTGACAGCCTAAAAAAAAGACCATTTTTGGGAATTAATAAAAAAAAAACTAGTGAATCCATCTATTTAAAATTTTGAGGGTATATTTATACATGTTTTGAGAATACACAGTAAAATTTTTGAAATAAAATAGTGAATATTTTTAAAATGACACGCGATCTCCGGCGGCGCCAAAAAAAAAGGTCCTCCATTGCTAGAGTGATTGCAGCCTTCTCCGTTGATAAAACGTAAAAAAAAAATTCTCGTTAAACTAAAACATATTGTCTGTACGATGAACCTCGGGCGAACAAAAAAATCGAAAATTGACAAAATGGCGGCATGTTGAAAAAAAAGTTAAATTTTTCCCAAAATTTTGGTCGTTTTTGGCCTGCCAAAATTCGATTTTTGATCAGATCAAAGAACTGGAGGTTCATCGTATGAAGAACTATATAGAGGAGATGCAAAAAAAATTTGATAGCGATCGGATTATTTGTCTTCGAGTAATCACTCCAGCAAATTCGAAAAATGCTGTTTCGAGAAAAACGCGTTTAAGGGGCACACCTAGTGTGACAACCCAAAAAAAATTCCATTTGGGAATTAAAAAAAAAATACTAGTGAATCCATCTATTTAAAATTTTGAGCGTATATTTATACATGTTTTGAGAATACACAGTAAAATTTTTGAAATAAAATATGAAATATTTTTGAAATGACACGCGATCTCAGGTATATACCAACTATCTAACTGCCGAGCGGCTACTCTTTTAAATGGCTGTAACTCAAAAACTATTTAAGATATCGATTTAAAATTTTACTATGTTATTTTTAAAGGTATAACCTATCGAAATATGAAAAAAAAAAATTTATTTTTTTAAAATTTCACACTAGGTGTGCCCCTTAAGAGGCTTAAAAATTACCATAATTATTTTTATATTTTTAATTTTTTTTTTATTTTTAAATTTATTATTTTGAAATTTGACATATAAATTGTGAGATATACTATACATAAAATAAAGGGTTCAGGCTTCTGGACTTTCCTACTGAGATATTATATTTAAGAAATTATATTAAAACAAAAATTAATAAAATATTTTTAGACAACAAATAATCAAAAACCTCATAAATGTTAATAACTTAAAAAAATACCAATAAAAAACATTTTCGATTCATTTTTAATTAAAATCCTTTATTTAGGTAGTAATTCGCTTACTTACCAAACGGTCCTTGTATTTGCATTGTATTCAAATGCGTTTTCTCCCCATATTGCAGTCATCGTTTCCATGTTTTTTTTTTTTTTTTTTCGTATTTAGAGGATCAAAATCTTTATAGATAGGCACTTCACACATAAAATTTCACCATTATTTCTCCATTTTGGATTAACTTTTAGTTAATATTCTTTAACTCGCTTACTTTTTAAACCGCCCTCGTATTTGCATTGCGTTTTGCTCCCCACATTCGGGTGTTTTTAAGTCACTCAACTTAACTCAACTTTACACCTGTTCTTGCTTACTCACGCTCTTCCACTCTCTCACTCTCTCTCACACACACACACACTCACACTCTCACAAATTCTCATTTCCATGTTCTCTCTCACACACACCCACCCACCAGACACCTCCTTAACTGTCTCTGTGTGTGTGTGCATATGTTTGTTTGTCTGCACATATCTGCATTATTATTATCATCATTATAGATGGTGCGTCGTGCCGTCTGTCTCTCTCCTCCGTCTCTTTGTCTCCTCCGTCTGTTTGTCGCTCACTCCGTCTGTTCGTCCTTTCGTCCTTTTGTCAGTCTGTTTGTCCATCTGTCTTTGCCCACTGGCTCTATATGACAGTAGCCGCTTGGCTTTTGTCTCATTTATTATGCAAATCTGACTGACTGCTCTGCTCAGTTCAGCTCAGCTCAGCTTGCGTCTCTGCTCCTGTGTCCCTCCCTGCACAGAGAGTCCTTCCTCTCTGCACCAACCAACCAGGTTGATTGTGTGATGTTGCAAATTGCCCCGTACAGGCTGCAAATGGTCAAAAAGTTCAACAGCTACAACAATTATATTGTTGCCACTGTCCTGGCAACACCAACAACAACAGCAACAAGAAACACCATTAACTAGGCAGGACATGCAACTAAAGCATTTATGAGTACATCTTTTATGGCAACGAGTGCTCCCATGAAAGATAGATTATATAAATGAACATTTTTGGTTTATTCATGAAAGGAATATGCATGGTTTACCATACTAGCTAAAAAAGTGCTTAAAAGTATTTAATTAAGTTGGTTGGTTTATGATTGGGAGTCAAGTGCTTGGGTAACTATCGGAATAAGTCGATAAGTCGATGAGTATGATAAGCGGTCATGCCGTGGAAAACGAAACCGAAAGAATTTATTGGGAAAAAATGTAGTACTCCTGAAGACCCTTTGCCTTTTTTCTCGAAAAAATGTTGTTTCTCTAATTGGAACATTGTTTTTTTTGGGTCCAAATTATATTCACAAGCTCTATAAATTTGTATCGATTTTGATGAGAACCGAGCGTTACTTTAAAGAATCAATTTAAAGTATAGTGTATGGGGTAAATATCAAGCTATATGTTGAGGGGTGTAGGAAAAAACACTGTAAATCGATTGCGGGGGGTGGGGGTTCCGAATTAAATTTGACCACATGAACCAGCTTACCAATAATTGTAATTCTAGGTCGCTTTTAATAGTAGCGAAATATTGACGTCAGCTTATAGGCGTAGGGGAGTTGAAATTTGTAAATTTATGGGTATATTTTTTGTTGTATTTGTCCAATTATGTTAATTTTAAAATTAAAAATTTGGATGATGGCTAAACGCTCTGTTAAATTTCAGATCAAAATATTAAACGGTTTGGGTAAAAATCACGAAAATCTATTGCGGGGGAACAGGGGTAGATATTGACATGACTCAACGAACTTTATCTTCATCAGGAAATTTTCGTATCTCGTAGCTCTTATAGTGCTTTGAGATCTTGGAGTTTATACAGACGGACGGACAGAAATGGCTCTTTCGCTACCCGAGGCTATGATAAGCATTTTGGTATAACCTTTTATATCACGGTAAAAAAAAGTAGTTTTCCGTATTACGCATAACTGAATCCGAATAAAATGGCTCGATTTGGGTTTCTCCTATCGGAATAACTCCATCTATCTACGCATGATAAGCGCCCGTGCTTCGGAAAACGAATTTATTGGGAAAAAATTCTTTGCCGGATTACGCACACCCGAATCCGTATAAAATTGTTCGATTTGATGTTTTCCTTTTCTGCAGCTGAATAATATTTTTGATTATGTCCATTTTTGACTTGATTAATTTCATTCGGAAAACGAATCCGAATATTTTATTCGAAAGATAAATAGTTTCCTAATCCGAATAATATTGTTCGTTTTCGATTTTAATACTTTTAATATTTAATATTTTTTACTGTAGTCTATTTTTGACATGGTTAATTTAATTCGGAAAACGAGTCCAAACATTTTCTTCGAAAAAAAAAGGGATTTTTTCTAATCCCAAATTAAATTGTTCGGTAAGATTTATCGTTGTCTCCGGAGCACGGTTAGAGTTTAATATATTTTGACTGCTGAGTTTTTCTGAAATGAGCTCAATTCTTTAGAACACATCGAATTTTGTATAAAACTGTTTTCGAAATGCTTTAGCTAAGATATGTCAAATTTGGCAAATTTGGTTGCGCACAATTTTAAGCCAAATCGGTCCTGAATATAGCGAATTTTCTTTAAAACGATTTTGGCCGATCGGTCCTATGGAGCTTATGATATCCTCGATCAAACGAGTTTCTATCGAATACCAAATTTGGTTACGATATCTTCATAAACAAACGAATTATCCATCTAAAACTTTTTTTTTGTCGAGGTCGTCTCAAACACCCCTATGGGAGCTATATAAGTTATCCCCGATATCAAAAAAATAAAATAAGCTGTCTCCTATGGAATAATATGGGATCTAATGTGAAAGTTTGGTAACTCTAGCTCTTACCATCTCTGAGATCTAGGCGTTCAAACGGACGGACAGACGGACGGACAGATGGACATGGGTATATCGACTTCTCTATTCACCTGATCATATTTTAGGTAACTTTGGGGTGTCTCCGACGTCTCCTTCTGTATGTTACATACATTTTCGGCTTGCACAAACTTAATATACCCTTGGTACCATACGGTACAGGGTATAAAAATATTTTTCCTAATACGAATTAAATTGTTCGAATTGGGTTTTTTCTTTTTCAGCTGCAGGCTAAATTGTATTTTTGACTCTGATTTTTCCTGACATGACTTATTTGATTCGAAAAATGATTACGAACCTTTTTTTCGAACAAATTTGTCCGCTAATTCAAATAAAATTGCTCAGTTTGATATTGTCGTTTTCCGGAACACGGCTGAATAATATTTTTGACTATTTTATTTAATTTTTGTTCTGAAAAAAGGTACCAAAAAAATTCTTACAAGATATCCGGAGCACAAATGAATAATATTTCTTCTACTAGAGTTATTTGGTCAGCTCTATTTTGTTTTTAGATCTCATAAAATATTTATTTTTAATTTGAATTTTTATCTTGGGTGTTTATTGAAATTGCGTTATTTACTGAAAATATTAAAAAATCGTTTGTTGAGCAATGCTAAAATTTTCGTATTTACCTACATGAATCTGTTTTTTCTTATCATAAAATCAAGAAGTTAGCCTTTAAATATATAAATATATTATATAAATTTATTATAATTTTTTTGATACATTTAAAAAAAACATTACAAAATTTTCGCTTTTTTTAACATTGTTCCACGAAATCTATTTAATTCAAATTTGCGCCATATAAAAAACGTATAAAAACCCGTTTAAAAAAAAATCGTGATTGACAAATTTAAGAAACATACTTATAAAAAAACAATTTTAATTGTAATATAATTATTCTTTTAAGAAATATGTCGACTAAAAAAATTAAATATACCAACAAAATGCGTAATGAAGTACCCCAAAAATATTGATAAAACTTTTTTTTAAATACAAAAATATTTAAATTATTATTATCAGTTCAAGGTTAATCTATAAAAACCTAAAGATTCTCTAACCAATAAGAAAAAAAAATTAATAGATTGTTTTATCGAACTTAAAACGTTGCAGCCTCTTAACTAATTTGCTTGAAGCAGTTATGAATTATTATGCATACTATAGCATCAAATACCGATTATTCCGTATACTTGTTATCGATAATTTGTTGACTTTAAACATCGAGCATCGATAGCTGTGTAGGCGCAATTTGAAAATGCATTTAAAAAAATATTGTATGGAAATTTTGATTTTGGTTTATCAACTGCGTGTTTTATAAAATATTTTAAGGGAGTTATTAAAAAAAAATGCCGTACGTAAAGTCGAGCGCGGACGACTTAGGGATACTCTGTACCACTAGATTGCAATAAAATCCGGTCCCTTCATAAAAAACCAAAAACAGAAGAATTTTTAAGCAAACATTTTTTTGTGATCGATTGGGGTGCTATATGATATAGTCAACCGATTATGATCAAATTTGACTCAATGTTTTGGTACCTTAAAAAAGATTTGGTTCAAATGTCTTTACAAACAAACAAAACACAACGAATTTTGTATAAAAAACGTTTTTTTTTTAACCGATTGGTCCTATCGGAACTATATGATATAGTCGACCTATTTTGATAAAATTTGGTACAGTGCTTGAATCCTACAAAAACGAAAAACTATATCTTTATAAACAAACGAATCACACTGATTTTTTTTCCAAAAATAGATTTTTTGGAAGATCAGCCGTATACAAGCTAACAGGTGGGTCAATAAGTCTTTGGGCTAACTAAGAAAAACACAATTTTCTACAGTAATTCATATTTATTCATCAAAGTAGTTCCCTTTGGCAGAGATACAAGCATTCCACCGCTTCTCTAACTTTTCAATACCGGTCTTGAACGCCGATGTGTGGAGGCCTTCAAAATACGCTTCAGTTTCGGCGATCACCTCCTCATTAGAGCGAAATCTCTTGCCACGTAGCATCTTTTTGAGCTGGGAGAAAAGGTGGTAATCGCTGGGGGCCAGATCTGGACTATACGGTGGGTGGGGTAGCAATTCGAAGCCCAATTCGTTGACTTTGTCCATGGTTTTTTTCGACTTGTGACATGGTGCATTGTCTTGATGAAACAGGACTTTTTTCTTCGCCAAATGTGGCCTTTTTTTTGATGATTTCGGTCTTTAAGCGCACCAATAAGTCAATGTAGTAGTCGCTGTTGATTGTTTTTCCACGTTCAAGGTAGTCTATGAATATAATTCCATGCGTATCCCAAAAAACAGAGGCCATGACCTTGCCAGCTGTTTGTTGCGTCTTTGGACGCTTTGGTGCACTTTCGCCGGGCGCTCTTCACTCAGCTTACTCACGACTGGTCTCCGGTGTGAAATTATGGATCCATGTTTCATCCATCGTGATGTACCGATGCAAAAACTCCGCCTTATTACGCGTAAACATCGCCAAACAGCTCTGGGAGGTTTCCATTCGTTGTTGTTTTTCTTCTGGTTTGAGGAAGCGCGGCACCCACTTTGAAAACAGCTTTTTCATGCCCAAATGTTCGTGTATTATGGTGAAAATGGAACCTTTTGATAACATTATGGCATCAGCTACCTCTTGCAACTTCACTTTGCGGGTGGAAAGTATCATTTGCTCGACTTTTTCGACGTTTTCTGCCGTAACTGCCTCATTTGGACGACCAGAGCGTTCATCATCATCGGTGTCTCTACGACCGCGTCTAAACTCAGCGAACCAGTATTTAACACTTGATTTTGATGGTGCAGACACCCTGTAACACTTTTCAAGCCATTGGTGGGCTGTAACGGTATTATTCCCCATCAAAAAACAATGATAAATCAACACACGAAATTGCTTTGAATCCATGATTTTTTTAAACGCAAAAGTAGCGTCACTTGAACGTCTGTAACTTGGGTAATATAAACAGGTATAAGCAGATTGACTTGAAATTTGGACACGATGTATTTGAAGGATGGTAGTATTGAAAAATTATAAACGTAATCAATTGGTTTCGCCATTTGTATGTCAGGCCAAAGACTTATTGACCCACCTGTTATATAGTATAGTTAACCGATTTTAATCAAATTTGGTTCAATGCTTGGGAGCTCTAAAAAACTTTCGTGTGTCAAATTTGATTACGATATCTTAATAAACAAATGAATTATACATCTAAAACTTTTGATTTTTTCGAGGTCGCCTGAAACACCCCTATGGGAGCTATATAGCTTAGCCCCGATATAAAAAAATTAAAATAAACTTGTCTCCTATGGAATAATATGGAGTTGTTTGGTTACTCTAGCTCTTACCATCTCTGAGATCTAGGCGTTCAAACGGACGGACGGACAGACGGACGGAACGATGGTTATGGGTATATCGACTTCTTTAGTCCCCTTGATCATAATTTAGATAATTTTGGGGTGTCTCCGACGACTCCTTCTATATGTAATGTACATTTTCGGCTTCTTCTTCTTCTTATGTGGCCATAACAACCCGATTACCGGGTTACGGCCTGCCTTAAAACGTCTCTCCAGGCGCCTATGCATTGCGCGCGCCTTCTCCAGTTGGTCACACCGAGCGAAGACAGGGCCCCTTCCACTTGGTCTTTCCAACGCAGACACGGTCGTCCTCTCCGCCGATGGCCGCTGACTACCGCATCGAACACACGTCTAGATGGAGCATCCTCGTCCATCCTAACGACATGTCCGAGCCAGCGAAGCCGCTGGATGTTGATACGCTGAGCAACGTCCATGTCGTTGAAGATGCGGTAGTCATCGCCAACTCGAATAGGACCAAAGATCTTGCGCAGTAGTTTCCTCTCGAAAACTCCCAAGGCAGCTGCATCAGTTAGCGACACGGTCCAGGCTTCCGCGCCGTAAAGAAGCACTGGAAGGATGCGTGCCTTGTAGAGTGATAGTTTTGTCGCGCGAGAGAGGTCTCTACTACTCAATTGCCTATTGAGACCGAAATAGCACCTGTTGGCAAGAGTTATTCTGCGCTTGATCTCCAGGCTGACATCGTTGTCGGTGGTAACGACGGTGCCAAGGTAGATAAATTCCTTGACAACATCGAAAGTATAGCTGTCGGCCGTAATCTGGGACCCAAGCCGCCGCACGTCCCTACTTGACGACAGCATATACTTCGTTTTGCCCTCAATTTTCGGCTTGCACAAACTAAATATACCCTTTTTGATTTTAACCATCGAGCAATCCTTAAACCTATGGCAATATATCCACCCCTCCAGTTTATATGCAAAATTCTCCATTTCCTTTTAAAAGTAATTAAACAAATTGTTGCGTTTTCCAACACTTACCGCCCCCCACTTTCGAACAATATATATACTCTATATGAATACGAATCATAATGCTTATCGCATATTAATGAATTGACAGAAATTATAACAAATCAACGCAATTGTAAAATTTATGCTCATGTTTAAATATAAATTTATTATACAGTAAATGTTATTTAAAGTTGTCATTAATAAAAACAAACAAGCAAATAAATAAACAATAAATTTAAATACTTTCAAAAAATGTCGCCCGCCGCCATTTTGTTTGCCAAAGATATCAGCAGCGATCCGCCCCACAAGCACAGAGATAAAAATGTTGCAGTGTGACCGCCTCGCCTCGCCTCGCCTCACTCATACTCTTTGCTCGAGTCTGGCCACATTATATTATTTATATACATGCAACTTTGCGGCAAATGGAAACAGACTCAATGTAAACATAATTTCAATTTTCAATTCAATTTTTATGCCAGCTTCAATGTTAATCAATTACGTGCTTTAATTGAAAACGGCAAAGTCAATACCAACGCCAACACCAATAAAAACAAAGCCAAAGTTAAAAAAATAAAAGTAAAAAATATAAATAAAAAAAAATAACTATACATTTTTGTCTATTTGGTATGACAAAAATCCGAAAGAGATGCAAACTTTGTATTTATATTCATTTATTTCTACATAGAAAAATGTGCGGGCAAAAAAAAAACAGAGTTGCCAGAGTTTGTTTAAAATAAATGCAGCGCTCTTTATTTACCAATCAATTGATTTTTAATTAACGTTAGATCAAATACAATAAAATTGAAAGGCGACATTGTTTAAAATTCATTGACATTGTAATTAATAGATGGGTAGAGAAAAGGAGCAACAGATATGGAACGCCAGATATGGCCAATTTGGAGCGCTCAAAATTGTTTGGAGCTATAAAAAAAAAAACTTGAGTCGTGTTATTAAAATGAGGATTTGGAAATAATTGGAGTTGGAAAGGGGACTGGGAATGAGATGGTGGCTAACAAGGAAGCACGGAAATGAAATTAAAAAGCAACAAATAATTTGTAATTTTTTATGTTGAACGGAAAGCGGGTTTCGCCTGCTGCTCACTTCGGAACTGTGCCACCCTTAGCTTCTGTATTCTCTATACGATTTAAGGCTTATGCATTGTGAAGCATCTGTTGAATGAGTTTAGATATCGATGGAGATTTCGCCTTTAAGTCCCTGAAAAATTAATTTTTCCAAAGTAATAAAAAACAAAATGGCGCGTGTATAGAGCTACGAATATATGAATTCTTTTCGGAGCATCCCCCAAGGCTCCATTGATCTGAAACACAAAAAAACTGTTTGCTCTTACTCTATGCACCAAGTGAACCATGTAGGGAGTTTTAAAAACATTATTTAAAAAAATTACTAAAAACCATGACAAAATTTAAAAAAAAAATTAAAGTTTTATATTTTTTGGACAAAATCCTAAGATTGTGTCAAAATTGGATCAGGTACAAATTGACTGAGCTATTTGAGAAGCCGTGTGAAAAAAATCATTTATTCATTGTGTGGCCTTAACAACCCGTTCTCATTGTCTCGTGGTCGTCCCCTTCGTCTTCCTTCATCGGCTTCCGCTTTGAATACCTTTTTCTCTGGAGCATCGTTATCCATACGTACGACTTGGCCGAGCCAGCGCAGACGTTGTATTGTGATGCGCTGGACAACATCTATGTCGTCGAAGAGCTCGTTCAGCTCGTGGTTCATCCGACGTGACCGAACATTTTACGAAGAATTTTTCTCTTAAACACCCCAGAGCAGATGCATCTGTTCGTGACACAACCCATGCTTTTGCGCCGTATAAGAGCACGTGCAATACGAGCGTCTTTTAGAGTGTTACTTTTGTTGATCGAGAGAGGTCTCTGCTACACAACTGCTTACTGAGACCATAGTAGCACCTTTTGGCAAGTGTGATTCTTCGTTTTATCTCCAGGCTGATGTCATTTTCGGTGTTAACGGCGGTACCAAGGTACGTGAATTCCTTGACCACTTCAAAAGTATATCCGTCCGCTGCAATATGGGTGCCCAGAAGCCGTGCGTCCCTGTTCATAGACAGCATATACTTCGTCTTGCGCTCGTTTACCGCCAGACCCACTTTCGCAGACTCCTTTTCGATTGCGAAAGATACAGCAATAACATCTCGCTTACAACGCCCCGATGATATCGATATCATCAGCGTATGCAAGAAGCCGGACACTCTTGTAAAAAATAGTGCCATTGCGATGTACACCGGTTTTCCGTAGTATCCCTTCCATCACGAAACTGAAGAGGTCGCATGATAGAAGGTCGCCTTGTCTGAAACCTTGAACACTATTGAAAGGTTTGAGAGGTCCGTTCCTACCTTGACAAAGCTGATGGTGCCGTTCAATGTCATTCTGCAAAGACGAATCACCTTTGCAGGAATACCGAACTCAGACATGGTGGTGTTAGGCGACCCCCTTATCGAGCTATCATATGCAGCTTTGTAATCGATGAAGAGATGATGGGTATTGATCTGTTTTTCGTGGGTCTTTTCCAGGATTAAGCGTTGAGTGAAGATCTGGTCTGTGGTGGACTTACCAGGTCTAAAGCCGCACTGATAGGGTCCGATCAGTGTGTTGGCATAAGGCTTCAGTGTTTCACATAATACGCTCGACAGGATCTTGTATCAGATGAAAATAAGACTGATTCCCCGGTAGTTGGCGCATATCGTCGGGTCACCCATCTTCAGTATAGGACAAAGGACACTGAGCTTCCAATCGTCGGGTAGCTCTCCGCTAGCCATATTATGCATTGGAGCTGATGCATGCACCCTATCAGCTCGTCGCCACCAGCCTTAAACAACTCTGCAGGCAGTCCATCGGAACCGGTTGCTTTGTTGTTTTTGAGCCGCATTATTGCAACTCGGCTTTCTTCATGGCTATGTGGTGGGACATACATATCGTCGTTGGTCGCTGATATAGGGTTGTTGTTCGCGGAATTTGAAGCGTCTTAGCGAATACTGCGTATCTGTAACCAGATTCCCATCTGCGTCTCGGCAGTTTGATGCTCCGGACTTGAAACCTTGCGTCAGACGGTTTACTTTTTGGAATGTCATTTCTGCCCCGTAACACCTCGCGCTCCTCACGATCGCGCTTTTCCTGCTCCCGTTTCTTCCTGAAAAGGCGTCGTTTGATTCAAGCTAGTTATTGCATATTTGCCATAATTTGGGTATTCACGCTTTCTGTTGAATTGTGCGCTTTTGCAACAACAATCTGTGCAAAATTTAAGTTTTAGCTCTCAACTCAACTTTCAACACAGATTTTATGCTACTTTGTATTTTAGCAAAAAATATTGCTGCTGTTTGCCACATTTTCAACATTGAAAAATTTACAAAAAACAAAGTGTTGAAAACTTTTTTACATTTTTATCTTCCTCCTAAGTAGGCATTTTATATATTTTTAACAATTCAAACCAGGGAAGCTTTGCATTGAGTGTTAACTACATCAGTATTATTATAAATTCGTTAGAGCCAACACAGCACACAAATATAAAAATATTTAGGACTTCCAGCAATTTTAATTATTTTATAAAAATATAAAGATGGACGCTGAAATGGTTATAAACATCAACGATTTCACGGAGTACGAAACGATGGTCATCGACTCCATGAATGCAGTCGGTGGTCCCGTGGATGCTGAAGAAATTTTAGATGTGATCAGCGTTAATAATGAAATTTGGAAGCCGGCTATAGCAGATGATGTAAGGACGGCTATAAATTCCTTGCTCGCTCGCGGTGCCATAGCCTTAGAAGATGGGCTATATAGTTTGACCAACTTTGGTAAGTTTATGTTGCCATACAAGTTAGAGTTTTTATTAAAAAGATTCTTTATTTTAGGCGAACGTATATTCGAGCTGCTGGTTATCGGAGTAGAAGAAGACGAAGAAGAAGACCAAGAAGAAGGCGAAGGCGAAGACGAAGAAGAAGGCGAAGGACGAAGACGAAGACGAAGAAGAAGGCGAAGCAGAAGGCGAAGAAGCTGAAGAAGAAGCTGAAGAAGAAGCTCAAGAAGAAGCTGAAGAAGAAGCTGAAGAACAAGAATAAAGCTATAAGTCCCTTCACGTTCTTTTCTGCCGTCTTGTTTTCATTAAAAAATTTTAGTTTCGGATTCATAATTCTGCGTAAGTTGAGAAGTTCAAGAAAAATGCATTTCATTAATTCCAAAAGCAAGATGGCGCTCGAAATTCTTAAACAAATTTTTGGGTTGACTTCGTTGGCTTGCTTGGAATGCATTTATGTTCTACAACAGATTAACTAATTTAGTCACAATCTTCGCAATTTCTAGGCGCAGCTGGGATATGTATATCAATGTACTCCCCCAGGAGCTATTTTTGTTTAAAGTACCCGATGACGTCATTAAATATGCCGTGTTGTATAAAGCTAATCACTTCAATACGCCTCATTGATTTGGGGGATTATATTTGGTGACAGCTAAATTATGCGCCATATATGTAGTACAAAAAGACACAAAAAACCCAAAATTTTAAATGTATTGCTTACCAAAATTATAATAAAAGTCAAAAAACGATTTTTTCTGTTATTACTTAATCTTTGGTTCAGCCATTTTGAAATTGTAGACCCAGATCAGAGACCATTCGCCATTATGAAAATCTATCAAGCTACTTATCAGCTAGTGACCTCGAATCACAATTTTTGGTAAGCTGATTCAGGTGGCTCTAATAAACAAATCCGCATCTAAATTTTATCGATGCGGACCCCCCAACCGCCGCAATCGATTTACCACACCCCTCAAATGAGTAAATTTACTAAACATAAACAATAAACATTCTTCTTTAATTCCTTTAACTCCTTGAGAAGTCTATGGCCTTATAAATATTAAAATGAATAAATAATGTAAAATAAATTAAAAAAAAAAAACATGCATACAATATTATTTTTAAAAGAAAATGAAAAAAATATTTGTGAAATGCCTAAGATGATGGCGCTGTTTCTACTTCATCTGCTATGCTTGATTTCCAGTGGAGCATAAAAATAGTTTCCGTAACACCCAACCTCATCTGCTTTATACTGCAACTTCTATGACCAGTTCCCACGTTTATACATTTTTTCTAATTTAATTTGAGTGCGTTGGGTATGGAATGGCATTCAGTGCAGGGCATCAACTTGAAGCCCAAACCCTCAACCCGTGTTGTCAATTGTCCCGGCAGTCTTTCGTTTCCGTTTCCGTTTCCGCCAGCCGCAGCACCCGCTAAGTTAAGGCCTCAGTGCAATGTTGGTATATTGACTGCCCAGTTGAACTGCCAATTGTACAATTGCCATAGTGTCCCAGTCCCAGTCGCAGTCCCAGTGTCCTGGACACTTGGACGTCTTCCAGTGTCTCGCAGTGTCCAATTGTCGTCTGCGGCTGTAAATGAAGTTGTGTTTTAATTAAAATTCCAGACTTTATTTCTGTAATTATATTAACTCGGTGTTCGAATTGGTTCGCCGTTTGGCCGCTCGATCGATCTATGGGGCGGCATGTTTGTATGGGAAGGGGTGGGGTGGGGTAGGGCGTTGAGCGGCAACAATAAGGAAAAGATAAAACCATTAACGGTAAAGCCGAGAAATGTGAAAAACGTGGCAAAGGCATGCGGCAAGCAGCGAAGCATCCTGCTGGCTTCCATCATTGGCATCGGCAGCGGCATCGACATCGGCATCGGCATCTCGAAGCGTTTGGTCACCAACACTCTGGCTGGTACTTACTCGAGCTCCGACTCCCAACTTGCACGCTCTCTTAATCCACCGGCTCTTGTACTCGCCGGCAAATGGTGTTAAAATTAATTTAATTGAATGTGAAATGAAATTTGTTTTGACACACACACACACACACACACACATACTGCTTTAGTTTGTGTACAAGGACTTGTTGGGATTGCTCTGAATTCCTTTAGTCTCTTTTGTACTAATATAAGAGCCGCGCTCTCTCACTCCCCCCAGCTCAATCCCAACAATTCCCAGTTGCCTGCTTAACAAATTCACAAGCACTTTTCAAAAACGTTCAATGCGGCATTTTGAAGTTCCACATTTCTATTTCTATTCCTATTTCTATTTATTTTTAGTCCTGCCACAGAACTATGAGCTCGGAGGGTTTCCTTAATATGGCTAATACAATAATTGTTATTGGCTGCTTAACAAAGACTTGTTAACGCTCTTTTAAGTTTATACGGAATGTCAAAGAAATCGAATTTTGGTATTTTAAGCGGTTTTCTTGGGGTAGTATAGACTGAAAAATATGTATTCTTACGAGGGGAACTCCACCGAGCTTTAAGAGCTGAGGCTGACGATTGTTGAGCTTTAGAAAAACAAGCATATTAGTCGTTACAATAAGCGTCTATGACTTCACCAGAACAGGTTTTGTATAGATAAACAAGCAAACTCGTCGTTAGAATACGCGTCTATGACGTCACTAGAAGGGATTGTGTTTTTTCCATAAGTAGCCCTAAAACGGTGTCTTTCAGGGACCTTTTCCATTAATTCGCAGACGAAGCACTTTGGTTTCGATTGCTTTCAGATTATCTTATGAGGAACTCCAACTTGTTTTACGACCTGAGTCTGAAGATTGCTAAGCCACAGATGCGCATCGTTACAATAAACGTCTATGACGTCACTAGAACAGTTCCCTATAGATAAACAAGTAAATTAGTTATTTCAATAAGCGTGTATGACGTCAGTAGAAGAGGTTGTATTTTTTCCATACGTAGCACTAAAACGGTGTCTTTCAGGGATCTTTACCATCAAGCATTAGGACGAAGTGCTTTGGTTTAGATTGCTTTCAGATATTCTTATGAGAAACTCCAACTTGCTCTACGACCTAAATCGGAATATTGTACTACTCGTGTAGACACTACACTACAACAGTTTGTCTATATTCCATAAGAAGTCTTAAAAAAGTGTCTCAGAGACCTTTTCTATTATACCGCAGACGAAACACTTTGGCTATGAGTTTTTTAAGATATTATTATATGGGGAACTTCAAATTAATTTACGGCCTGAGGCTGACGATTGTTGAGCTATAGGTATTCGTCGTCACAATGAACGTCTATGACGTCACTAGAAAAGGTTGTCTTTTTCTCATACGTAGCCCTAAAACGGTGTCTTTCAGAGACCTTTTCCATTAATCTGCAGACGAAGTTCTTTGGTTTAGATTGCTTTCAGATATTCTTATGAGCAACTCTAACTTGCTCTACGACCTGATTCTGAAGATTTTTGAGCTTTAGATACTCGTCGATACAATGAACGTCTATGACGTCACTAGAAGAGGTTGTCTTTATCCCATACGTAGTCCTATAAGGGTGTCTTTCAGAGACCTTATCGCTCTTACTTTGGCTAAGAGTTCTTTCAGAAACGAACTTTTGATATTTAGCAAAGAATCTAAAATAGAAGAAAATAATGTGTCTCTTATATCTGCTTTTTTTCTAGTCCTCAAAGGGTTCTTTCATTAAGGAATTTTTGACGGTCTACAAACAATCTTAGATAGGAGAAAAGAAAGTGTCTCGTATGTCTTCTCTTTTTAGTCCTTCAATGCCTTTCTCGATACGACCCTTATCGAATCAAAAAGTGGTCCCCTTTACAAATATTTGTGTTTAATACATAAATAGTCAGAAGACCGCGCCTGCTAATCAGTTGAATTGTTTCTCCAGCTCTCGTAGAACCAATGGCTTAAGAGATGTCGGTATGAGCTATTATGGGAAGCAGTAGAGGCTTGACTCACAATAGTTCCTTTGAAATGAACTGGAACGAAATATCAAGCTAAAGGTCAAATTACTCGCTTAGATTAGGTAAGGTTGTGAAGGCAGTTCAGATAGTAACGATAGTGAGATTACCCACCGACGATGAGGTCCAGCGTGTTGCCTAATTCAAAGAAGGGGAGGAAAGAAATTGAAGGGACGGATTGTGAAGGAGGTTCAAAAACTGTGGGACATCCCTAATCGCCCAAGTCTCTCATGTTGCAGAACCATTTTGAGGATTCGACGAAAGCAGCCAGATCTGCTGTGGGCACATAGGCTAGACTACCCAAATTCTCAAAGAATGGCTTACCCAGAAACTGGGTAAGTCTTCTAAGAAGCGCCGGGCAATCAGATAGCAGGTGTTGGATGCTTTCTGTCTCTTTCTCTTCTCCGTAGCTGCGGTAGAAATTGTGTTGGGGAACGTGAAACCTCTCAGCCGTATTGCCAATGATCGACGCCTACCACCATCCAAGTTATATTTTTATGAAAGCGCAGGAGTTCAGATGTTCGCTTTGGATCATATCTCGTTTGCCGCTTCGTTCCCAGGGACACCTGAGTGACCCGGAACGAAGCAGAGGGTTATTGAGTGGGGATGGATACGGTTGAGCGCCAGCGTTGTGTTACGGACTAGTTTACTCTTTTTGGTATGCGATGACAGAGCTTTAATAGCAGCCTGACTATCGACATGAATTACAATGTTCCTTGGACTTCTGTCCAAGGTGTCCATAAGTTAATTACTTAATAGTCAGAAATCCTCAACTGCTTAGTCAGTTGAATACATTGTTTCTCCAGCTCTCGTAGAACAAAAGCCATAAGAGATGACGCACTGATATGTTATGGGAACCAGTTGAGGCTTGACTCACAACAGTTCTGAACTGGAACTGAATATCACGTTTGAAATTGATTTCAATCGTTTCGCGGTGAATTCGCAAAGCTTACTCTTTATTTATTTAATTTTTTTTTATCTAAAAAGTATGCCCTTAAATATTGCATAAATCAAGTGGGTTGGGGCGTCGAGTTGGGTGAGGTTTATAGAAACAGATGCACCTTGAATATGGGTTGCAACTGATGGCCTAATCAAAAACAGAAGCAATAAAAGCCGCAACAGCCGTGTGACAGTGCAACCAGAGCAACATTGTGTGGCCAACTGTGTGGGGCATGGCAAGTTTGTGGGCACATGGGTGTAGTGGCTTAGGGGCCAAGGGGTGTGACAAGTACAGTATGTTTGTGTATGTACATTTTAATGCCTATATGGGTGAGTCTTTAAGAAACTGTTTGGACTTTGAGGTGGCAAAAATCAAATACATATTGGTAGGCTTTTTTTTATACGAATAATTTCCAAAAATGTTAATTACTATGTATGTATAAAAGAAACTTATGTTTTACGTGTTACGGATGTTCTCATGAACGCGTCGATGAATTTTAAATCTGATTTTTGCGTGTGTTAGAGGTTGTCAATAAGAAGGTTTTAAGCCTATTACGATGTGTTGGTTCGTGAGATACATGCATTTTTGTGAATATCGGTTTTTGTGTGCATATTGCCATATATATTTATACAAAAACTGGTATTGTTGTTAATCAATGATCGAGGTCCAACATCGTTTCAATCATTGAGAGCTGTGAATGGCTTATTGTGTGCAACGTATCGAGAGGCATGTCAAAAATTGAATTTGGGATCAAACTTTTGCAGATGTTGCTATTACTGCTTATCCATATCAAATTCGTGTTCTATTTGCGATTATTTTGGCAACATGTTTTCCATCAAATCCACCTGAATTGTGGATAAAATATGATATCAAGATTATTTATCAGAAGATATTTTGATTCGAGTACGTCAAGCAAAACGTAATCCAGTGATGGAATTTACACCGAAAGTTTACTATGAAGCTTTAATTCATAATGAAGATTTATGCTTAGCGATGACTAACAAAGCATTAGGACAATTGGGAATGCCGTCTCCTAATCGTTCAATGCATGATGTATTTCGATTGGAAGAAACGAACGAATAAAATTAGTTATCAATCTAATTGTGCTGCCCAGGAACGTGAAAGAATTCGGTTAAGACAGACCCGTGAAGCGCGACATTCGACTAATAATGTTGCAAGTTTGAATCGAGCTGCAAACTAATCTAAAAATCTCATATTTTTCCAGATAAGCAAACTAGAGAATCTTGCGATGTTTATTCACTTCAAGAGTATTCGAAAAGTCTGGGCTGGACGTCTGCCGGGCTCACTAGTTTTGGCATAAATAAATAAAACTTCAGAATATCTAAGTATATCTAAAAAATATTTCAGTATAAAATGCGTACTTTTTTTATAGCTGTTTTGGTCGACTTGTTGTAATTTCTCTTGCAATAAAACATTCGGTTTTAAATCATAAAAAATTCGTTTTGGTGAAATTGGGAGCATCAAATATGTTCGGATTCGTTTTTCGTAGTACGGCCGAATAATTTCCAAGAAACTCTTAATACCAATTTGTGCAAGAATGACCCCTTTATGCCTATGTATGTGACAGTTAGCGAGTGTGTGTGTGTGTGTGATGTACGCTTTCATTTTGCGGCCGCATACGTTGCGTATGCGCAACGCATTTTGCATTTTGCATTAACTTATGTATGTGTGTAAGTGTGCGTGTGTGCGTGAGTATGCGTGTGTGTTTGTGTCTGCCACATTGAAACAACTAATAGCTAAATTTTTGCTAAAATTTGCTAAATTTGCATTTTTTGACGTTTTGTGGTGCCACTCTAGTGTCATAGTGTATGTTTGCTTGAGTGTGTGTGTGTGTTTGAGTGTGTGTGTGCTTCGGTGTGTGCGTGTGTGTTGCCCATATAGTGCGTCTGTCTGCCTGATGTGCCACACTCTGTTTGTGTTGCAAATATAATTTTTAATTTAAATGCAAATTTTGGAAATCATTTTCGAAACATTATGTGCCCATATTGATACGCAAATTGCTGTCAGCGGGCACACACACACGCACATACACACACGCACTTGCACACACACACACATATGCAGATTTAATAATACAAACGCGTCAGTCAACCGCCAGAACATGCCGCAGTCAACAGCAGCCGCAGCAGCAGCGACGCAGACGTCAGCAGCAGCGTCTGCCACTGTTGTGACTGCTGTGACCGCCATTGCCACCGAAAAGCTGACAACGGCAGTAAAGCCAAACACTACAAACCAAACACTATCATACCACCTCCACCGAAAACACACACACATCCAGCCAGCCAGCCAACCTTACCGGGGAACTCCCACCACTGGGGTCTGTCAAGCCGTGCGCCAAAAATCGCCGTAAACCGCTCACTATTCCTCCGATGTCAGCGAATCCCCCGTTGGACTTTAGAAAATCAGTGCGCGCTTTCAAAAATGATCTCATTTGTTGTGATAACATTAAATCATAATGCTTTATGTTGATAAAGTAAAGCGGGTGAAGTTGCGTGAGAGCACTCCGAGTAAGGTGAGGTATGAGGTTTGGTGTAGTTGATTTGGTAACCGGTGGAGAGTACTTCGTCCCAAAGCTGCTAGCTTCCATCATTAACATTACCATCGGCCGCTCGCAGCGTTTGGTCAGCAGCTCCCTTGCGTACACATCCTGAGCTTTGAAATTGCACACTCTTAACGCACGGTTTTTACTCGGCCGCTCCCGTCACAAACTTTTGTAGACTCACTACGTCTTCAAAGAAGGGCTTCCAAGATACAAGGCAGTCATGTTGGTTACCTCTTGAAGGAAAGATGTCGTTGGCCTTATGCTTCAGTGCCCCTTAACATGAGCTATGTTCTGCAAATTCTTTAATTAACAGTTTCGATATATCAACTTATTTCATTCAGTTAGTATGATAAAAGAACTTTCCCCTCCGTTTAGAATTTTTGATTCATAATCTCTCAACTAATTTGAGATCCATTCGAATTTTCATAGATCTCTTTTTCAGCACTTCTAAGAGATATATCAATCAAAAATATCGATTTATGGGTGTATCTACTTATTTTATTCAAATTTTATGATTCGATTTTCATCCAGCATTACTTAGCAATACATGAAACAAAAGTTTCGATATATCGATGCATCGACTTATTTAATTCAGATAATATAATAAAAGAACATTTTGTTCCGTCTAGAATTTTTATCTCATTATCTCACACACACTCTATCTCACTCTTCTTAGAACACGAACCCAGTTTCTGGGAAGACCATTAACTGTTAACCCCGATATTTCAAGAAGAACATGATCATTTGTAAGAGGAATTCGTACCTTGTATCTTGACGAGGGGCACTATCTTGGGAGATGTGACAACCAGACATGATGTTCCATTTCCTTTTCCACTTGGCTTTATTTAAACCCCAAATTGCAAATTTGTGTCGGGAGTAAACCTATCGTCTAGGGAAATGTGCCATTCCATTCTTTCTTAGTTCTGGTTAACCCCATTATTTCTAACAAAACCACTTGAGGGGTTCTTTGTCAGAGGAGTTCGCAATGCGACTCCTTTCCACGTTTTCTACGTTGGTTTGGTAGCCCCATTACTTCAAACCGAACATCTTAAGGTGATCTTTGTAAGAAGAGCTCGCACCATTGCTTTGGGTTATATCTTGACCAGCGATACCATCCGGGAAATTTGACAACCGGTCGTGATGATCGATTTCCTGTTCGACTTGGCTCTGCTTAATCCAGACATTTAGAAGGGATCTTTGTGCCGGGAGTTCGCCTGTTTGCATTGAATTGTACCTTGACCAAGAATAACATCTTGGAAAATATGACTTTCCATTCTGCCTTGGTTTAAGATAACCCCTTTACTTCAAAGAGAACATCTTGAGTTTATCTTTGTAAGAGGAGTTCGCAGCTTTGCTTTGGGTAGTAACTTGACCAGGGATATGGCAATGTTAAGAGCTCCAGGAATCTAGTCCCAAGAATCTGATCCCACCCATCAAGAATTTCCGTAAATGCCGCTTGCTACTCAAGAAACTTCCCATGATTCCCATACAAAATCACTAATACTTCAAGATTGGACAATTACAACATAAACTCTTGGAGTCCGAAAAATGTTTCCAAGTGCTTACACATAATAATGGTTCTGCAACAAAAGACACTTAGGAGATTAGGGATGCCCTTTTATTTTTGATCCTCCTCCACAATCCCTCACTTTCTTCAATTCGTTTCCTCCCTCTCTCACAATTAGGCAACAAAATGGACCTCATAGTCTCTGGGTAATCTTACTCTCTGACTGAGCTGCCTACTCATCCTAACCTAACCTACACACTATAATGCTCTGCTTATGCTTATATATGGTATCTCTAGCTTGCACTATCTTCCAGATCTAGACGCCTGATCTTAACCAAATGAACTTATTGCTTACTCTATTCTATGCTGAAAAGCGCTCAAAACTTGAGTTCCCAAAAAGTCCTACCGGGTCATCGTCTTAAGTCTCCCGCAACTAAGTCTACTAATAACTCGACATATTGATTTTTGAAGAATTTCCAAATAACTTTGCCGCCTTTTTTCCCATCGAAACCGACGTGAAATCGCTTTGGGCCAGACTGTGACGCCTGTTTTTAATGTTTATTGGCGGTGGCAAAGCGCTGACAAAAGGATGAAAAGCCGCAGATAGGGACAACAACAATCGTCCCAACAACAACATCGCCAACAACATCTCAAACAACAACAGCAACAAAAAAAACATCCGTTCTACACACAATGAGAATGGAGCTGGAAAATGTTCAACCAAGCGAAGGTGTCACTCAGTCAAAAGTGCGCCATTGTGCATAGTTAGTCAGTTAGTCTGTCCTTGGTGGGTCATTTCCATTGACAATCACTTAGTCACTTTGTCATTCCATCATGACGTCACGCTGTCATGCCATCATGTTGTCATTAAAACAGTTCAGGCAATAACCAAGCATAGGCACTCAAGTGCGAAATACAAATGTATATCGTCGTACACTGTGCCAAAAAGTTGACCCCAATGAACTAGTTGCCAAAAATTACAAAAAATATCGATATGCGTTTTAATGTGAACTGAATTTGGCGGCATTTGGTTGAATTTTTGAAGCATATTAATTTTTTAGCTAATGAAACCAAACTAGTTGCGGACTAGATTACTACGAGCTTTTTTGAGGCACTCATTTAAGACAAAACAGGCACCACCTTATTTTACTGAAAACCTAACCTAATTTTTATATTATTTTAAAATTATTATTTTCTTTGTACAATTTAAAACTTTCTATTTTATTTATAGGGTGGGCCCCCTGTTGTAATTTGATTAGTGCTTTTCGTTGAATTTTTAAAGTATATTAATTTTGTAGCCAAATAAGATAATACTAGTTCGGAACTAGTTAATGCAAGCAATTTTTGACTAACTTACTTAAGACAAAACACAAACCACCTTCTTTTACTGAATTATGGGAAGTCAAATATAAATGGTAATTTTTTGTTTTAAATGTGTTAATGATGACGTTTATTATTATTATTTCTTTGTATTCAAAATTATATTTATTTATAGGGTGGTTCATCAGTTTGATCGTTAATTGAATTTTGTTCGCGTATTTTTAACCAAACAAGCAAACCAACAGATGACCCACCCGATACATTTTAATTTTTTAATGTAAGTTCTTTGCAATTTCTCAATTCATAAGAATAAGAGTTTAAAAAATAAAAAAATTATTAAAGTAGAGAATAATAATTAAAATAGAGTGATGAGATTTTTTAAATCGATTGATTTTTATTTTGTTTTATGATTTCAATGATTTTGAGGATTTTTATGATATCTAAGGTTTTTATAATTTCGAGAGCTTAATAATTTGGATCGTTTTGGTGATTTTGATGAGTTTAATGCCCAACAGAAGACCTACTTTATACATTTTATTTTTTAAAGTTAATACTTTTCTTAATTCATAAGTATAAGAGTTTAAAAAAGAGATAAGCTTAATAGAAAATTTTAAAATATAGCACGGGGAGTTTTTTTTTTAAATCGATTTAAATTAGATTTTTTTATGAGTCCAGAAGATTTTCAGAATTTTTTGAAAAATTTCCTAATACAGTGCATTTATTCTTCAAGGACATATAAGGCATCGATGAAAAGGTCTTAAATTCATTTTTTTTAATAAAAATGAATTAATTTTTTTAATGTTTATTATGAAAAATGTAGAGTTACTCTTATTTGAAAACTTTTAAATATGCATTTACCAATAATTTTTATTATACAAGTAAAATGGCACAAACAGTAAGTAGTACTACTTTGGCGATTCTCGAATTAAACTTGATATTTAAGTTCGATTACACAGGTCTAACCAAATACAGAAGATTGAAGCCAATAGTTGAGTATCGTTGGAAAGCTATGAAGTATAGTACCGATTTCCTAAGTAATTTGCACGTGCTTGAATTTAGAAGTCCGAATCCGACGTCAGAACTTGGACCCATATCAGACAGTCAACGGATTTTGTTAAGATATTTGGACGGCTTATGGACTAACAAATGCCAAATGCCAAATCTGCCTAAGTATCTTTTCCAATATGCAAATTTTGTTAGGAATTTAATGGCCGATATCTAGGGACGCTTAAAAAAATTTATTTTGGCACGGTCCTTGGGAACTATAGACATGTCAACCGATTTCATCAAATTTTCAGTAAACAAACGAATCATTTCTTACGCTTTACTATTTTAGTCGAGGTCGTCTCAAACACCCCCATGGGAGCTATATAATTTATCCCCGATATCACAAAAATAAAATAAACTTGCTTCCTATGGAATAATATGGGATCTAATGTGAAAGTTTGGTAACTCTAGCTCATACCATCTCTGAGATCTAGTCGTTCACACGGACAGACGGACAGACGGACAGACGGACATGGGTATATCGACTTCTCTATTCAACCTGATCATATTTTAGGTAACTTTGGGGTGTCTCCGACGTCTCCTTCTATATGTTACATACATTTTCGGACTTGCACAAACTTAATATACTCTTGGTACCATACGGTACAGGGTATAAAAATAAAAGTTATTTGGCGATTCTGAATTGAATTTATATTTAATTATTATTGCAGATTTATATTTTAAAGTAAAAAATTAAAGGTTAACATTTAATAATTTAAAAAATTAAAGGTTTACATTTAATTTTTGTTAAAAAAATAAAAATTATTCTTCTTTTTTTATAAGATCCTTTTAAAAAAATATATATTGCAGTATGCACTTTTATAAAAAGGACTTTTTTCGCTTTAATTTTTTTTTTCATCCCCATAACTCTTATTTGCGGTCCCTGAATTTTTATGAATTTTATGTTTTTGATAATTTCCAGGATTTTGATGTTTTTGATAAATTTATTATTTTGATGAATTGATGATTTCGAGGATTATGAAGGTTCCGAGGACTTTAATGTTTTTTTTTTCTGTCATTCTTTTTAGCTATGCAAAAACTGTTTAATATTTAATATAACAACTTTTTTAAAACTATTATAATAAGACTTTTATTCTATACATTTTTTCGAATGCCATTGAAAGACATCCATTTTAATGCAGTGTTTAAACATCATAAACAATATTAAGAAACAAAGTCCTAGAATTATTGGTAGCATGCCAATCATTTCGTAACAAAAACAAGAACAAGCCTGATATTATGCGACTCTCTAGCTAACAAATTCAAAAATAAAACCATCTAGCAGGCTTGGGTATTAATTTTAAAACTTAAAACTTCAAAGTATTCCTTTAAATAATTGCCTAACTTCTTACAGTCAACTTTGAAAAGTCGAAAGAAAAAATTTTTTTTGCTAATATTTATCATCAATAAGAAAAATGGAAGATAAAGAATTAACTTCACAAAAACGTTCGACGTCTAAACCAGAGAAGATAAAAGCATATTTGGAGGATGAAGAATTAACTTCAGAAAAACGTTCGACGTCTAAACCAGAGAAGATAAAAGCATATGTGGAGGATGATGAAGAATTAACTTCACCAAGACGTACGACGTTTGAAGAGAAGATAAAATCAGAAACGGAGGATGAAGAATTTACTCCAAAACGACGTTCGACGTTTAAGCCAGGAAGGATAAAAGTAGAGTAAGTACCAGCAGGATTGGAGTTTCGAGCCTTTCTCATGGAAGTTACTTTCAGTCCGGCCAAGCCTTATGCCGGTCTCGCCTTCTTAAAAACCTGGGCCAAAAAAGGCGCCAAGGAGGTAGTCATCTTGAATCACAAAGATCGTCCAGTACTCGCAACAGTTAGCTACAATCGTGCTATTACGTATGCCAAGGAGTTGAAGCATTTGTATTCTATCATCCGCGCTGGAGTCCAAGAATTGAGTCCGGGTAATGATATGACCTTTATGCGCGTGCTTTTGCAGAAGCGCGAGATCATGATGACCGTATCAGCTAAGTTCACTTTAATTGTTGTACGTTTCCTTCTGCCCACGCCGTCTGAGAGAGAGACCGAGAATAAGACTGGGACTAAGACTGAGACTGAGACTCAAACTGAGACTGAAGATGTTCCAAATTCTACATAGAAGACATGGTCAATAACCGTAGATTCGCAAAGGACCTTTTTTTTGTTTTAATGCATGCACATGTTGTTAAGAATATTCTTTAAATAAAAGCCATCTTTTCTACACAACCCAAATTTTTGCTGAGAACTTTAAACGTTACATTGATCGCTTAAGGAACCATCCAAATTCACTGGCATGTGCCCTGGACGGTCATAGACCAAGAAGACGCTTAAAAAGACTTCACTTCATAAGGCGTGTCTTATTGTTATTGTATATATATAGAGTACTCTAAATGATACCACACAAAAGGTTTCTTTAAGTGTATAGTGACTTACTTTCATAAATATTGGATTATAACCCATAAAATCAAGGGTTGATTTCCATTAATAAATATTCGAGAATAAAAAAAAAACTAATTTCGAGAATTTTGATCACTTGAATGATGTCGAGGATTTTATGATTTTGATAATATTAAGAATTTTTAGGATTTTGATGACTAAAGATTTCGATAAATTGATGATTTCGTGGATTTTGATGGTTGGATAATTAAGAGAATTTTGATAATTTTTATAATGTCGAGATTTTGATGATATTGATAATTTAAAGAATTTTTAGGATTTTGATGACTAAAGATTTCGATAAATTGATGATTTCGAGGATTTTTACGGTTTCGGGGAATTTATTGATTTTGATGGTTTTCTTGATTTTGATGGTTTGAGAATTTTGATCATTTTTATAAAGTCGAGGATTTTAATGATGTTGATAATTTTTAGGATTTTAATGACTAAAGATTTCGATAAATTGATGATTTTGAAGATTTGAATGGTTTCAGGGATTTTAATGATTTTGGACGGTTTTCATAATTTAAGGAATTTTGATTATTTTTATAATGTCGAGGGTTTTGAGAATTATTAGGATTTTGATGACTATGGATAATGATATCGCAAATTTTGGGGATTTTGGTGATTATAATAGTATCGAAGACTTCGAGGATTTTAATGGGTTAGATGATTTTGATGACTCTAAGAATTTTTATAATTTTGAAAATTTCGATTATATTGATGATGTAATAATTGATTCTTGCAAGGAATTTGAAATTACGGTAATTTTGATGATTCAAGGATTTGGTGGTATTGGCGATATTAATGATACTGAAGATTTCGAAGATTTTGATGGGTTTAGTGATTTTAATGATATCGAAGATTTTGACGATTTTTATGGGAATAATTTTTGCTGATTTTAATGATGAATTGGTGATTTCAACGATTTCGATGATTTCGAGGATTTTGATGGTTTTGGTAATTTTGATGATGTCGAAGACTTCGAGAATTTTGATGATGTTGATGTTTTTAATAATTGGATGATTTTGGTAAAATTCGCGGAATTTGATTATTTTGATAATATTGATGATTTTAATAATTTTGATGATATTGATGTCTTTGATGATTTTGGTGATTTTAACGATATTGAAGATTTTCAGGATTGTGATGATTTTGATGGTTTTGGTGATTTTAATGACTTTCAAGGATTTTCATGATTTTGGCGATATTGATGACTTTAGGGATTTTAAAGACTTCGGGGATTTTTATGTTTTTGGTGATTTTCAGGATTTCGAGAATTTTTAGGTATATTTCAAGGATTCTTATGATTTTAATAATTTTGATGATGTCGAGGATTTCTATGATATTAATGATTTTGAGGATTCTAAAGACTTTTGTAATTTTGATGACATCGAAGATTTTGATGATTTTCAGAATTTTTGTGATTTCTGTGATTTCGAGGATTTTTATGATTTGGACAAGTTAGATGATTTCGAAGATATGAATGTTATTCCTCAACATATTTTTTTTTATCTTTTATAATATAAAAAAAAATGATAAGTTCCTTTTTAAAAATCAAGAGAGTTGACTTTTATACCCTGTACCGTATGATACCAAGGGTATATTAAGTTTGTGCGAGCCGAAAATGTATGTAACATATAGAAGGAGACGTCGAAGACACCCCAAAGTTACCTAAAATATGATCAGGGTGACTAGACAAGTCGATATACCCATGTCCGTCTGTCCGTCCGTGTGAACGCCTAGATCTCAGAGATGGTAAGAGCTAGAGCAACAAAACTTTCACATTAGATCCCATATTAATCCATAGGAGGCAAGTTTATTTTATTTTTTTGATATCGGGGATAAATTATATAGCTCCCATGGGGGTGTTTGAGACGACCTCGACAAAAAAAAGCGTTTTAGATGAATAATTCGTTTGTTTGTGAAGATATCGTAACCAAATTTGGTATTCGAAAGTTTTTTATAGTTCCCAATCACCGTACCAAATTTGATCGAAATCGGTTGACTCGGTTGGCCAAAATAACTTTTTTCAAGAAAAGTTCGCTATATTTCGTTTTTTAATTAAGATATCGTAACCAGATTTGGCGTTTGAAAATTTTTTAGAGCACTTGCGCAATGTGCCAAATTTGAACAAAATCGGTTGACTATATCATATAGCTCCCATAGGAATGATCGGTAAAAAAAAATTTTTGCTTAAAAATTCTTCTGTTTTTGGTTTTTTGTGAAGAAATCGGACTTTATTACAAGGTAGTGGTACAGGGTATCCTAAAGTCGTCCGCGCCCGACTTTACGTACGCCATTTTTCAATATCTAGTTTTAAATTGAAGAAGTATTTGCTATGAAATGTTAAAATATAAGTATTTGTCTAAAAAAAATATTGTTTTTAAATGCATTTTTAAATTGCGCCAGCAGAGCTATGCTTAAAGTCAGCAAAGTATCGATAACAAAAGTATAAGAAATAATCGGTATTTGATGCAATATGATGCATAATAATTCATAACTGCTTCAAGCAAATTAGTTAAGAGGCTGCAATGTTTTAAGTTACAGAGCTGCTTGGATTTTGTTTAGTAATAATTTCGTCTTCGAACAATAGTAATTTTAATATTTTTTATTTTTCTTGGATTTTGCATTAGTCTTTTGTTTAAAAGAAAAGTTGTAACAAAAGTTTTGCGCTACTTCATGTAGCTATTTATATACAATAATTGATTTTTTTAGTAGTAAAATTATTTTGTTTTTAATGAAAAATATTCCTTAAATTTAACAGTCACCATTTTTTTTAAAACATGTTTAAACTTATTAAAATAACTTAAAATTGATTTGGCAAATTATGATTTTTTTGATTATATAGCTTTAAACATTTTTTTTGGGAGTAATAATAAAATATGCTCCTCGAAACAAAAAAAAAAAAAAAACTACAACAATTACAATAACTGGTTTCACTTGCGAAAATTTTGTACCCTTCTCAAACTAGTTTGCAGTTCCGATCTGAATTTTGAGTGTATTTTTCGACTGCGCTGCTCATTACCACGCAATATAATGAGTGGAAAACCCCAAACACTAAAAAAGCCCTACGGCCCTCTACGGTGCTCTCCACCACCAGAGAGAGTTGAATTTTTGGCCAGCGAAGTGGCATGGAAAACTTTATTGGTTAGTTGCTGGTTGGTAGCGCTTGATCGGGTCCTATGTGCAGTCATTTAAAACCATTTCACAAGTCGTCAAATCCGATTATGAACTCATTTCGTTATTTTGACTATCAACTACTTTGATGTTTAATTTGCAATTTAATTTTAATGTGCCTACAGCGCTGCCGACACTGTGGTCCTGTCCTGTCCACCACCTGGTCGTATGAGCATATAAAAAGCTCTGGCAGGGATGGGGGTGGGCAACACTTTTGCAACCCTTTCTAATTTTATTATTGTTGTCAGTTGGAGTTGTTGTTGCTATTATTTGGTTGGAGTGTTCTGGCAGCCAGGCCAGGGCCAGGGCCATTAACGTCCATTTAGCCAGGACCAGCGCCAGGTCCACGCATTTCTAAGTTGGTAACATTTTCTAATTGCTGCTGCCATTTAGGATGGGGTCGGGGGGCGGAGGCGAAACCTTCTAGCTGCTACTTGGCGGCATGTCCATGGGTATGGGCATGGATGGCTGTGTTGCTGTTGCGACTTGAACGCTGATTACAACTGACAGCAGCCATAGACTGCAGCAGGAGAGTCCTTTTGTGTTCGGAACAGGACCAGCACCGGGATACACAGCTGGGCAAGCGTCTAGGCTAGTTTCATTGTAGGTGGCAGTTGCCCGGAGGTTCCACATTGATTTCATTCACTTTGCGTGCAGTAAGTAAAACAGCAATTAGTGTGCCACAAAAAAAAAAAGAATAGGAAAAAAAATAGATGGTGACCACGTTAGCTGCTGCACCTCAAATTTAAAACACATCCATGACACCCCTGAGAATGAAGCTCCTCTTTTTGTTAGTCGTCGTCGTCGTCGTCGTACCCAGCTAGTGTATTCATTTATGAATATTTTAAAATTCATTGCCGTGGCTGCTGCAGCTCCACTACATTGTTGTTGTTCCAGGTATTATTGAAATCTAGTCGGAAATTAAGTTTTCCCGCTCGACGAGTAGCAGCATCCTAAGGAACTCAAACTGCATGTCTTGAAGTAAGAGCTGCAGCGGGAGAGAGAGGGGCAGAGAGTATGAACGCAACCTTAGACAACTTAATGGACATGCAGGAGCAAAGTTCATTTGGCTTGCATGACAATTTGAGTCAGTGTTCAGGGGCGGCGGGTTGCCAGCGGCAAGAAGGAGGCAGTAGACTGTCCGAGATTAGATTGCAGAAGTCATTAAAATATGGAGTACTATAGGAACTAGTTCAAAAAGTTACAGGCAGTGCTGTTGGCCGCACTGGTTAAATTTTTTTGTGGTAGCTAAATGAAATAGAAATGGGGAAACTTTACACAAATGTGTGCGCTTTGATCTAAATTGGTACACTATTTCATATAGCTACCATACAAAAATTTAACCAGTGCGGTCTTTTTTAAGCCAACAGAACTGCCTGTAACTTTTTGAAATAGTACCTATAGTCTCCCTGTTCTGGACATATTTCAATGGATTTTGCAATTTATTTACGGAAAGCCTTCTGAATTCCAGCTGGTAACTCTGCATATTTAAATTATATGTGTTTTTGGCATAAAAAAAGGCATAGAATGGGTTCTAGATTCTAAAAAAAATAAATGTAGCATACCTTCCAGGGCTGCTTTGTAAAAGCTTGCATACCATCTTGACCAAAAAGTTCCCGGAATGTATTCTGAAAATCTAAAATACAAGATTCTTCTTAAAAACCGATATTGTCCCCTGCAAAGTATTCCCCATCGACTTGATCCAATTCTCGAGACATTTTTTATAATCGGTTTGCGGTATGGCCATCAGAGCCATAAGACCCCTCTTCGATTTTTTGACGAACTTTTCTCGGGTGCCGTAACGCATTTCACGGAGCTGTTTTTAGGGCGACCGAATATGAAAAACTCACAGGGAGCAAAATCAGGTGAATTCGGTGCTTGCTGGATAGTTTTCAATCCGTTTTTAATCAAATGATCTTGGAAATCATATCCTTTTTTTTGCATCTTTCGGCTACAGCTTTGCAGCGACTAAGGCCCAAAATCTTTAACTAAAATGTGTTGAATGGATCCAAAAACAATGTACAACTCCTTTGCAACCTCTCTCTAATGATCAATTTGCGATTGATTGATTTGATGTTTTCATCGGTTTTCGAGGCCATTTCTCAATTCCATTCTAAGGGAGCTCAAATTAAATGACTAAGAGTAATGATTCCGGGAACTTTTTGAACAAAATAGTATAAAATTTTTTTAAATCAACGTATATTTTACAGGAAACAGTAGAACTTGAACTCCGTATTAGCTCCAATCAGGTGGGAATTTAGGATTTCTTCACTTCGATCATTTTTTCAAAGCATAAGCAGATATAATTTTTTTCAAAGCAATGTATATTTTATATATTTTACAGGAAACATTAGAACTTGAACTCCGTATTAGCTCCAATCAGGTGGGAATTTAAGATTTCTTCTTGGTGGTTTCTTCACTTCGATCATTTTTTCAAAGCATAAGCAAATATAATTTCTTTCAAAGCAATGTATATTTTACAGGAAACATTAGAACTTGAACTCCGCTCCAATCAGGTGGGAATTTAGAATTTCTTTTTGGGGGTTTCTTCACTTCGAAGAGTATATAATTGTATCTGGCCTCGCAAAAGACTTTCATCCCATTTTTCGACCTTTTGTTGGGGGTCTGGAACTTAAAAACATCCCTGCGTATCCGGCACTGGCTCCAATATTGCTCTATATTGCGGGTATAAATAGTTTCATTTTAACGCATTAAATTAAAAAATGTAGCTACTTCTTGTTTATTCCATTTGCGCCTACTCCAACCCCTTTTAGGCCGCCACTGTTCCCGGAGCTAGCAGCTGTAGCAGGCGTAAAGAAAGTGCCCGCCCGAGAGACTCATTCGCTCTCAACTTTTCACTTTACAGAGTTGTCTTAGCCTTTAGCTTGCTCTCCGTGGCAGCTGCACTTTGCATGCACTGCCAAGATGAAGGACGAAGACGATACCAAGACGACAGAGTTGCCACACACACTGAGGTCCAGGTCACGTGCATGTAGCTGCTGCTGCTGCTTCCAGGTCTAACAAGCTTTGGGAACGTTTTTGGATACCGTTTGCTCCAGGTTATTGTATCACTTGCTCTAAGGCGCAAATGATGGCGCGTTAATGTTGCTTTTACGTGCATGCCTCATGACCCTGCCTCATGCTCTATGACCCCCGTGACCCCTGCGCCCCCAACCCTTTGCCAATTGTCATTAGTAAGTGTATGCGAGATTGTTGCCTTTGTGTTATATTGTAGCGCAGCTTTGAGTAGCTTTTTTGTTGAAAAACTGCTTGTTACAGTGCATACAAGCAGTGCGACAAAGGTAGGCTTAAGAACTAAATAATAGATGTATTAAAAAGATTTTTCTTTGATTAAAATAAAAGAATTGTAAAATTTTATGGTAGTTATGGGTATAAATATCTTATGACAAAGGAATAATTTATTTAAAGCAATAAAATTCACAATTTCAATATCATAAAATTTCCTATAATAATAAAAAAAATTTACAACAAAAGACTCGATGTACACAGAAATGATATTTTTCCGTGTCTACTAAAAGGGTTAACTTTTTATGTATTTGAGAACTGCTTGTTATACTGCTTACAAGCAGTTCGAAGTTTTAAAAAAGATAACTTGCCAACAAAAATTTTAAATATTACAGAAGCCACATTAATATTAATTATATAAATAAAACTTATTCGCAAATAATACTATTTTGAATTGAAAACTGCTTTAGTGCATTCAAGCAGTTTGATTTGGATAAAAAATTAGGTTTAGGAACTCAAAATTTACCGTGAGTAATTAACGCGATGAACATAGTTAAATATTCTTTCCGTGATTATTTGAATGCGGACTATTTAAGAATAAAATATTATACTAAAGAAGAAAAATTAAGAAAGATCAGTCAGGAATCGTTAAATGGAGAATATATTTTAGTTCAAAAATTTCCAAATCTCTCTATACCTTAAACAAATCTGCATATTCTAGAATTATGTTAAATTTTATGAAAAGGAATCTTAAGCTGACAGATTATGAACTATATATATTTTTTAAGAGCTTATTTAAGGCCCATACACAGCATGTAAAAATTACGAATGTAACATAATGAAAAACTTCATATAAAATAAATGGTCACACTATTCTTACCTTTAATCTAAATTTTTGCAGTAGTCTGCGCAGACACGGAACAAAAGTTCTTAAGTTCTTATAAAGATTACAAAAAAATCTGCTTTCGCCTTGACTTCATTTAACTTCTCTATAATCTCTATATTTATCCAGAAAGTAGTTTACTAAATACCAAACAAATTATATGATGAAGATTTTAAAAATATAGGACTTTATTTAACTTCTCTATAATCTCAATATTAATCCATTAAGTGGCTTACTAAAATAAAATTTTATACAAAAAATATATTTTTCAATTAGAAACTGCTTGTTTGACGCTTACTTGTTAAAGAAGACCCAACTTTAGGAAATCGAAATTGAGCATAAATACTTAAGGAAGCCATTTAAATATTAGATGTAAAATATAATCATATCGGTTAATTTTTTCTAGAATTATATTGGGATGGCATTTCATTTTTTCAACTGAAAAAACAATCCAATTGAAAACATTTTTATAAAACTTACAAGCAGTTTGAACTTTTTAAAAAACAACTTTGATTTTAAAAAATATTTTTTTATACTCCAACTAGGGGCGATAGTCATAATATCAAGTATATAAAAAAATATACTTTTAGTAATTTTGCCAACACAATTTTTGAATATTTTTTAGCCTAATTCTGACTTTTTATAACTTTGTTTCCTAGAACTTTATTTTATTTATTTATATAAAGCTATTTTATATTTAAAAATAAAAACTAACAATAACAAGTAACAAGCCGTGGATGCCAGGGCCTTTAGCTATGTTTCCTAGAATTAATTCTGAGTTATAATACAAAATAAATAAATCAAAATTACGAAACTCACATTAATATTCTTTTTTTTTTTTGCCGAAAAATATTATTTTTAATTGGCAACTGCTTTACAGCAAACAAGCAGTAACAATTTTTATTTATTTTGTTTTTTTAAACTTTATAGCTAATATACATTTTAATTAATATACATGTAGATGGTATATTTTATGCCAATTATAAACTGCTTTCTACTGCTTGCAGTTGCATATAAGCAGTTTGAGCTTGTTAAAAAAGTTGCAGGCTAACAAACTTTGTTTTTCGATTTTAGTTTTAAACTATATCAAAATTTGTCATTTTTGACACGCTTATATTAACTTAACCTGTTTATTGTAATTAAAATATAGTTTGATTTAATAAAAAGTTGCTACTGAAATAATTGTAACATTTAATGTCAAGCTGCCACGCCTTTTTTTTTTACTTTATTTCAATTATTTGATTAATAGTTTAATTTCTGAATTCATCTTAATCCAAATGAATAAGTCGTAATTAATTGTCGGAATTTTCTAATGTTGTAATACAAACTCTTGATACTTTTTTTTTTGTAATTAAAGCGTTTTTTTATAGTTTTTCTTATTATAGTTTTTTTTTTTAATACTTTTATTGATACATATATTACTATCATTTTGAAACTAGACAAATTATTTTCCATATAAAAACTGTTTGTAATATGCAAAACTTTAAATCATGCTATATATGATTTTTTTTTTAAAATTCGCTCTTTTTAATTTATTTTAATATTATAATACATATAAATAAATATTATACTTCCAATTAAAAACTGCTTTATACTGCTTAAAGTTCCATACTAGGAGTTTGAATTCGTTTAAAAAAATGCAGGCAAAGAAATTTTGAATTTAAAGAATTCTTTTCAAGTTTGCTTTTGAATTATATCCAAATCTGTAACCTTGTTTAGAAAAGTTTTAAAAATATTTAAATCCCTTTAAGTAAAAATTTTAATTATATCATATATGCTTATTTTCAATAAGGGTCTAGCTGGATAAGGTACTGGGGACTGCCCCCAGCGATTTTTAAAAACTAATAATGCATCATGCAAAAAAAAATTTATTTTGCCAAAATTTCATTTTTTAAACTTAACGCGTTACGTTTTTTCCGCTTTTATTTATTTACAACTTTGCTCCCGCCGTATTTTTTTTTAAATTTAAAAATGATATAAAAAAAATGGTATCTTATTTATGTTTCAAAGTATTGTCCGTCACTTTCCACTACTTTGGCCCATCTTTCAGGCAACAAACGAATCCCGCGTCGGAAAAATTCTTCATCCTTTGATAAGATCCAAGAATCGATCCATTCTTTCACTTTTTCAAAAGAATCGAAGCACTGGCCTGCCAGGCCGTGTGCCATCGACCTAAATAAATGGTAATCAGATGGAGCAACATCTGGAGAGTATGGCGGGTAAGGTAGAATTTCCCATTTCAGTGTTTCGAGGTACGTCTTGACTACTTTCGCCACGTGAGGTCGAGCATTGTCGTGTTGCAAAATTACTTTTTCGTGTCTATCAGCGTATTGCGGCCGTTTTGCTTTTAATGCCCGATTCAAACGCATTAATTGCGTTCGATAAAGTGCACCAGTAATTTTTTCAGAAGGTTTTAGCAGCTCATAATAAATTACGCCAAGCTGATCCCACCAAATACACAACATGACCTTGGATCCGTGAATATTCTGTCGAGGTGTCGCCGTAGGAGTGTGGCCGGGCAATCCCCATGATGTGCGTCGCTTAGGGTTGTCGTAGTGCACCAATTTTTCGTCCTCAGTAACAATACGATGAAGAAATCCTTTGCGTTTTTGTCTTTCAAGCAGCTGTTTAACTGATACGGTACCCAGTATCCTTGTTTTTGGATCATCCCCAGCTGTTCCAGGCGTTTTGATACTGCTTGCTGAGTTACTCCCAATGATTTTGCTAGCTGTTCTTGAGTTTGGCACGAGTCTTCATTAAGTAAAGCCTCCAGTTCATCATCTTCAAAAGTTTTTTCTCTGCCACCGCTATGCCGATCTTCAACAACAAAATCACCGCTTTTAAAGCGCTGGAACCACTCGCGACACGTTCTTTCACTTATAGTATCATCACCATAAGTACTTGAAATAACCCGATGAGCCTCAGCCGATTTTTTCATGTTGAAATGAAAAAGTAAAATCTCCCGCAAATGACGTGAATTCGGGAGACATATTTAATTAAGTGTAACTATATGACGCAAACAAAAATTAACTAATATCGATGTAAGGTTATATTTATCGATGTCAAAACTGATGGAAAACAGCTGTGATTTATTTATTTGAACTATTGCTGGCTACTAGCGCCATCTTTTGGAGCAAAGTTGTAGACCTAATATTTAGAACGAAATTATTTTAAATTTAAGTTTGCTATTAAAAAAAATATTTAATTTTTTTTAACCAACATATTTTCTTTAAAATTTTTTTTTTACGTATGTTCCTTTTATTAAAATTGAATTAAATTTTTTTAAATCACGTGTTTTTACACGTACTTTATATGGTGCAAATAGAAATCAAATTGATTTGGTGGAAAATTGTTAAAAATAATAAAACCAACATTTTTCAATAAAAGGTATGAAAAAAATTATTTTTGTCAAAATATAGCAAAATTTATAATAAATTTTTATTATATTTATTTAAATGCAAACTTCTTAATTTTATGATTTAAAAAAAATTGATTTATTTTGAAGGAAAAAAAATTATTTTGACTTGCTCAACAATCGATTTTTTAATAATTTGAATTAAGTGGTGTAAAAATCTGGGAATTTTTAAATACAAATTTCCATTTAAATATTATTTCCTAATATTTATTTTGAAATCAAAAAATAAGAACGATTTGTATGAAAAAAGTCAAAATAAAAAAATTATTTGATGATTTTTATTTTGAAAGCCATAAGAGTAACGATCCCTGGTCTAAATCTCAACTTGAGTTAAACTAGATCTTATGAACTTAGAGATATGTGTTCGTTAAATTAAAGTGGGCTAAGTCTTTTATACAAACTATAAGAAATATATTATGAATGTTTCTTTTTATTTACAAAAAAAAAGTTATCTAATGAATTCGAAATATTACAATTTATTTTAATTAGCTAAAACATTATTTTTTTACTATTAGTTTATAGATTAGTTACTTTAATTCATTGAAATGCAAAACTATTTGTTTTTGATAATGGATATTGTTGCGTCGCTAAAGAGCAATATTCTGTAACGCGACGACTGTTCCAATAGTTCCTACTGGGTTGCTTGTCAGTAGCAATTCCAGTAACGGATCTTTTGCACTGTGCGTTTGTCTCGCTCGCACCTGCACGTATTCCCCTATTTCCAGGGCACACCACCAACTTGAATAAATAAAAAAGGACTTGTCATATGTGGCTTTTATAATATAAAAAAAAATGATAAGTTCCTTTTTAAAAATCAAGAAAATTTACTTTTTTATTATTAATCTTTAAATTGAAGAAATATTTGCTATAAAAAAAATATAAGAACTTGTTTAAAAAATATTGTTTTTAAATGCATTTTTATATTGCGCCAGCACAGCTATGTACTCGATGCTTAAAGTCAGCAAAGTATCGATATGAAAAGTATAAGGAATAATCGCTATTTGATGCAATATGCTGCATAATAATTCATACCTGCTTCAAGAAAATTTATAATAAGACTGCAACGTTTTAAGTTAGATTTTAATTGTTTTTTTTAGTACAGAGCTTCTTCGATTTTGCCTTTTAATAATTTAAATATTTTTTTATTTTTCTTGGATTTTTAACTTTAGTCATTCGTTTACATATTAAAAAAAAGTTGTAACAAAAATAATACTTCATGTAGCTATTTATATACAATATTTGATTTTTTAGTAGTAATATAATATTATTTTGTTTTTAATTAAAAATGTTCCTTAAATTAGCCAATCACGATTTTTTTAAACGTGTTTAAACTAATTAAAATAAATAAATTTAAACGGGCCATACAATAATAGTGGAGAAAAGTATTTTGACAAAAGTAAAAAAATTGATTTGTTAAATTATGATTTATTGATTACAAAGCTTTAAAAATATTTTTTGGGAGTAATGACAAAATATGCTTCTCGAAATACAAGCTTATTTTTTAAGGTTAGGAAATTAAAAGGTTTTTTTATAAATGGTAATGGACAAAAGTATTTTGACAATACAAAACAGTATGACAGAAGGAAAAAAGCTGTAACTTTGGATGTAATTAAATTTATAAAAAAAAGTAAACACTTCTTTGACGTCAGCGAACTTTTCAGGAATCAATTTTACCATTTTTTTCTGTGCTTCCTGTAAATAATACTTCCAACGACTTTTCTCGTCAATAATTGTTTTTTTTTTATTTAATAAACTGATGTCAAACGTTTCTAATTTAATATTATAAATATATATTGACTAGAGCTGGGCTCGTTCTTCAATTTTCGAGAATCGATATTTTCGATTTAGTCGATCAATTGGACTAAAACAGTAGGCAATTACAGGAAAGGAAATCTATATAAAAAGATTCATACAAAATTCACTTAAATTTATTTCCATAATTTAAAATAATGAAAACAAAAATTTAAAACGATAAAAGAAAACAAAAAATTAATAACTCGTTTGTTTCAAAGATCAAAATTTAATAAGAGAAAACATAAAACCATTCTATTAATTTGTTTGAGATCTTTTGCCAATTTAAAAAAATCATTTAAAAAGAACACTCAAAAGCGGACTCTAGCGGCACTCAAAATTAAAAATAAATGGGAAAAATTGATTCTGCGACCTCAAAAAACCCCAAATGCACATTTGGTTAGGGAATAAATAACATTTTTTGGCCATGTTAAATGAAGGTCTAAGTTGACTTTTGAATGTTTCAAAAAAATAACCTATTTTAAAAAATGGCGTACGTTAAGTCAGTCGCGGACGACTTTGGTATACCCTGTACCACTAGCTTGCCATAAAATCCGGTTCCTTCATAAAAAATCAAAAACAGAAGAATTTTTAGGAAAAAATTTATTTCTTGACCGATCGTTCCTATGGGAACTACAATATATGATATAGTTAACCGATTTCGATCAAATTTGACACGGTGTTTTAATAAAAGATCTCAAAGCCAAACTTAGTTCAAATATCTTTACAAACAAACGAAACGGAACGAATTTCGTATAAAAAACGTTTTTTTGGACCGATTCGTCCTATATGATATAGTCTACCGATTTTCGTAAAATTTGGTGCAGCGTTTAAGACCAATAAAAAACTTACAAGTGTCAAATGTAATTCCAATATCTTCACAAACAAACGAAAAACAAAAAATTTTGTTCAAACATCTAATTTTTGGAAGATCGGCCCTATGATGATATAGTTAACCGATTTTGTTCAAATTTAGTAACATGCTTGGGTACTCTAAAAAACTTATTTATTTCAAATCTCGTTACAATATAGTCCGGTCAAATTAGACATTTGAAGTTACATAAATTAACAGCAAGCTGAAAGTTGGTGTAATTGTTTAAAACATAGTTAAAAATAATATCTGAAAGTTCCCCATCATTCCGAGGTGTGCTAAAATTTTTATTCGAGGTCAAAGGTCAAAAATCTTGAATAAAATTGGTTTTTCGCGATTTTCAGCAAAACGGTAAGTTTTATCATAAAATTATCCGAGACATAATTGTAGATCATAAAATTCTCTATAAAAAATGTACCTATACTTTTATTTCTTAGATCCACCGTTTCTGAGATATAGCGAGTCAAATAATTGTAAAAGTTGTAATCGTCATAATATGCACACGTTTCCACGCCACCAATGAGGTAGTGTACTTGCTGCAGCTAAAAGACAACGCGAAGAGCATGAAGCCAGTAGTGAAGTGATTCAGCTTTTTGTTTTACAAATCTATGCTTATTTTGTGGCAAGGAATTCAATGAAGAGCATGAGAGAAAAAAATCCGTAGATTCTCGCCGTCGAATTAGCCAAGTAAGTACTCTTGATTTTAAAGAGTCAATTTTGGAAGTAGCTCGGGCTCGTTCCGATGCCACAGCGAAAGCCGTTATTGCTCGAAACGAATATGAATATGATTTGGTTGCTGCTGAAGCTAAGTATCATCGAGATTGCCAGGTTTCTTTCTTGAAACCATACACTGGGGGTAAAGTTGGTCGTCCTCAAGACGAACCTATGAATCTGACAATGGATGAAATATTTACATTGAAAACAGCGATGACTGTCAGTTCACTTTAAATGAACTAAGTAATGTTTGCAAAACTACAACTTTGGATAATAGGACGATAAAGATGCGACTAAAAATTAAGTATGGGGATAAACTTATTATCACAGAAAAATCGGGAGCATCAACATTTATATGCTTAAAAGACAATCGTCATGATATAAAAAAATGAATATAAAAGAAGAACGATTCAGAATTCTATAAGCAGCAGCGGCTGTAATTCGCGAAGATATTCAAGCCGCAGTGTTTGATAAATCTAACTACCCTCCACCAGGTCGCATGTTTGAAGATTTAAACAATGAAATTCTAGAGTCGTTGACATATTTCACGGAACGAGTGATTTTAAAGAATAAACGATGGAATTTAGATCATTTCAAATTAATATGCACAAATATTTGCCATAGTATTGTGACTGCTGTTCGACCAAGGTTTTTTAAGTCTAAATTACAATTAGGCCTCGCAGTTTTTTTTCATCGACGATTCGGCTCTGAACGCCTCATACAAATTTTTTCGTCCTTTGGCTTGTGTGTATCTTATAATAATACAATAATGTACGAAGCAGCAGCAGTTTTTCATCGTCCTCCTCATGTTTTACCGCCAGAAAGTGGAACACTTCTTAAATACGTTGCAGACAATGCTGATATCAATGTCAATATCTTAGACGGTAATAACACGCTCCACATAATGGGTATTATTGAAATTATTACCCCAAAACAATCGGTTTTACTGGAAGAACCGATGCCACGAATAAAAGAAGCTCTTTCAGCTAAAGATTTCAAGACAAAAGCTCATGTGCCCATACAGATCTATCAAAACGATGGTGTAGTAGGTTACAGTAAAATAAGTGTCCAAGATTTTGCATATGGGACTGAAACGGTATCTTTCCTCAAAAAAACTGATGTTGTATGGTTTTATGGGGAATGGAAAAATGCGTCTTAATAGGCTTACTGGGGAAACTACGTTAAAGAAAACGCGCTAAGTACACTACCTCATAGGTGGCGTGTAAACGTGTGCATATTATGATGATTACAACTTTTACAATTATTTGACTCGCTATATCTCAGAAACGTTGGATCTTAGAAAAAAAGTATAGGTACATTTTTTATAGAGAATTTTATGATCTACAATTATGTCTCAGATAATTTTATGATAAAACTTACCGTTTTGCTGAAAATCGCGAAAAACCAATTTTATTCAAGATTTTTGACCTTTGACCTCGAATAAAAATTTTAGCACACCTCGGAATGATGGGGAACTTTCAGATATTATTTTTAACTATGTTTTAAACAATTACACCAACTTTCAGCTTGCTGTTAATTTATGTAACTTCACCCTTCTTTTTTGGTCTAATTTGACCGGACTAATATCTGTATTAAAAAAACGAATATAGCGATTCATTTGTACAATTTTTTTTTTAATGTTTAACAATATTTTTTTTTTTTTTGTATTTATTTCTTTTTGTATTTTATATTTATTTTTGAACATCATAATTATGCAAAAATTTGTTTACAATTTATTATAATACGACTTTTATTCTATTCTTTTTTCTGTCATAGTTTTTAGCTATGCAAAAATTGTTTAATATTTAATTTAACAACTTTTTAAAAACTATTATAATAAGACTTTTATTCTATACATTTTTTCGTATGCCATTGAAAGACATCCATTCTAATGCAGTGTTTAAATATCATAAACAATATTCAGAAACAAAGTCCTAGAATTATTTGTAGCATCCCAATCATTTCATATCAAAAACAAGAACAAGCCTGATATTATGCGACTCTCTAGCTAACAAATTCAAAAATAAAACCACATAGCAGGCTTGAGTATTACTCTTAAAGCTTAAAACTTCAGAGTAGGCCTTCAAATAATTGCCTAACTTCTTACAGTCAACTTTGAAAAATCGAAAGAAAAAATTTTTTTTGCTAATATTTATCATCAATAAGAAAAATGGAGGATAAAGAATTAACTTCACAAAAACGTTCGACGTCTAAACCAGAGAAGATAAAAGCATATGTGGAGGATGTGGAGGATGAAGAATTAACTTCACAAAGACGTACGACGTTTGAAGAGAAGATAAAATTAGATACGGAGGATGAATTTACTCCAAAACGACGTTCGACGTTTAAGACAGGAAGGATAAAAGTAGAGTAAGTACCAGCAGGATTGGAGTTTCGACCCTTTCTCATGGAAGTTACTTTCAGTCCGTCCATCACAAAGATCGTCCAGTACTCGCAACTGTTAGTTACAATCGTGCTATTACGTATGCCAAGGAGTTGAAGCATTTGTATTCTATCATCCGCGCTGGAGTCCAAGAGTTGAGTCCCGGAAATGATATGACCTTTATGCGCGTGCTTTTGCAGAAGCGAGAGATCATGATGACCGTATCAGCTAAGTTCACTTTAATTGTTGTACGTTTCCTTCCGCCCATGCCGTCTGAGAGAGAGACCGAGAATAAGACTGACACTAAGACTGAGACTGAGGCTGAAGATGTTCCAAATTCTACATAGAAGACATGGTCAATAACCGTAGATTCGCAAAGGACGTTTTTTTTTGTTTTAATGCATGCACATGTTGTTAAGAATATTCTTTAAATAAAAGCCATCTTTTGTACACAACCCAAATTTTTGCTGAGAACTTTAAACGTTACATTGATCGTTTAAGGAACCATCCAAATTCACTGGCATGTGCCCTGGACGGTCATAGACCAAGAAGACGCTTAAAAAGACTTCAACCAAATTACCTCAGAAGTAGAGGTGGAGAACTATCGATAGTCGGCGCCATCGATAGTCGACGATAGTAATTTCACAACCATCGATAGTTGACGATAGTACTAGCGATAGTCGACGATAGTCCCGTCCACAATAATATACATAATTGGTTTTAATTTTAAAGTTTGTTTAATTTTTAAACATGAAAATTCATATACGATATTAATGTTTTATGATCCAAAAGTTTTGGTTCAAGAATTCAAGAATTTTCACATTTTCTTCCTTGAGCCTGGTTTGCCTCTCCGAAACAATTAGGAGAAGCTTCAGAATGCATTGACGATCTACAATCGCCGCTTGTCGATGCGGTATTGTCAGTATCCGCCGAAATACCTGCAGCTGGAGTGCTGGAATCTGGGACATGATTTTCCAAGCCAGTGTGGAATCTTTTCAGATGATCGTGAAAACTTGAAGTATTTCCGCTGGTTTTGTACTCCTTTCCGTAGTGAATGCACTTTGCCAATTTTTTGTTATCTGACGATTTATAGTATTTCCATACTTGTGAGCTTTTATTTTTCTTTTTTGTGTTTGCCTCTCGGTCGCCAAATCTTTCTCCGAGTCCGTGCTGCTGCAATCGCATGCCTGCTTTTCAGCCCTCGACACACTGAGTGTGAGAGAGTCCCGACGTTTACCTTAAATTCGGCACATAATCAAAATATTTCATAACTACAGTATGAACTCGGTAATCGTCAACCTTTTTTCAACACTGATAAATATAGCATTGTCACCTTTTTTCCTATTTCGGAAAGAGCTTCGTGAGACGAGTTATATATTTTTCCTCGGTGGCTGCAACCGCCTCAATAAGTGAAATTATCTAGATTTCTATTAGTTGCGGTTACAGACTTCATACTGTAAAAGTAAGCATTATACCTTTTTGAAGAAAGCGATCCTTTTCTTTTTATTGAGGGATCACTGTTTTAATCCATTTTTTCACAAATATTTTTTAGCGGACGCCACAAATAAACGCTCAAATTATACTTTTTGGTGATGTGAAAACTATCGGAGAACTATCGATAGCACTATCGGCACTATCGTAAATGTCTGGCTGCTATCGATGGCAGCTCGATAGTGCTCAACTATCGATAGTGCCGATAGTATTATCGATAGTTCTCGACCTCTACTCACAAGGCGTGTCTTATTGTTATTGTATATATAGAGTAATCTAAACCAATTTTAAGTGTATAGTAACTTACTTTTTTTTATAAATGTTGGATTATAACCCATAAAATCAAGGGTTGATTGCCAATAATAAATATTCGAGGAAAAAAATTCCTTTATGATTAAAAAGTTAATACAGTTTTTTTTGGACCGATTCGTCCTATATGATATAGTCTACCGATTTTCGTAAAATTTGGTGCAGCGCTTAAGACCAATAAAAAACTTACAAGTGTCAAATGCAATTCCAATATCTTCACAAACAAACGAAACACAACAAATTTTGTTCAAAAATCTAATTTTTGGAAGATCGGCCCTATGATGATATAGTTAACCGATTTTGTTCAAATTTAATACAATGCTTGGGTACTCTAAAAAACTTCTTTATTTCAAATCTGGTTACGATATCTTTATTAAAAAAACGAATATAGTGAATTTTGTATAAAAAAAGTTATTTGGGCCGATCGGTCCTATGGGAGCTATATGATATAGTCAACCGATTTTGATTAAATTTGTTACAAAATAAAAAACTTTTGAATGCCAAATTTGGTTACGATATCTTCATGAACAAACGAATTATCCATCTAAAACTTTTTTTTTTCGAGGTCGTCTGAAACACCCCTATGGGAGCTATATAATTTAACGCCGATATCAAAAAAATAAAATAAACTTGTCTCCTATGGAATAATATGGGATCTAATGTGAATGTTTGGTTACTGTTGCTCTTACTATCTCTGAGATGTAGGCGGTTAAACGGGCAGACTGACGGACGGACAGACGGACGGACAGACGGACATGGGTATATCGACTTCTCTAGTCCCCCTGATCATATTTTAAGTAACTTTGGGGTGTCTCCGACGATTGCTTCTATATGTTACATACATTATCGGCTGGCACAAACTTAATATACTCTTTGTACGATACGGTACAGGGTATAAATATTTAAAAGATAATGAACCTCCATTATGGGTTAGACTTACCCATATAGGCATTAGTTTTTCCCAACCATTCTTTAATTACCTTCAATAAACTTAATTTTTTTGATCTAGGATATTCAAATGAGCTTTATATATCCTTAATTTGACTTCCCAAAACTATCGTGTAATGTTTTTATTTTCTTTATCAAATGCTAACATTTTAAACCTATTTTTAGATAAAATTTAAGTATTCTACGAGCTACAAAGCTATTATAGTAAAACTGGAGACCTTAATTTTTTGCTCAGTTAAAGCTAATAAAAGATTCTCTTTCTCAAAAGTAAAATTAATAGTAATTTCGTAACTTCTCTCATATTTTGGATATAAGCGGCATAAAATTTCGCTCAACATTGTCAAAATACTTGCTTCCACTATTGTATTGTTTAAAGACTTACAATCTGTTTGAACTTATTAAAATAGATAACTTTAAACGGGCCATATTATTATTATTAAGGGCATATTCATAATTTAAACAAATAATAAACGTAGTCATTCACATAAGTTATTAACAAACCATTTCCAATGATCTTTGTTTCGGGCCATTGCTCGTAGCTCCATGATGGATTTCCCGGTCTACCGGTTGAGCGTCCTGCGCCAGGTTATTTTAGGTCTGCCTCTTGATCGATTGCCTTGTGGATTCCATTCCAGAACTGCATGCGGTATCTCATCATAATCTTTGAGCAGCGTGTGACCCAACCATCTGTATTTGTGAATTTTAATCTTTTGTTGTTTTGTTCGCAAAGTTCCCAAAGGCGCACATTGCTTAGGTTCGAGGCACCCATATTAATAATACGCTTCTGAGACATCGATTGACAAATTTTTGGAGCTTCTTGACAATGATATTGGTAATGAAACTTGAAATATCTCACATGACTCGTATTTTGGCTTTTCGCCGGATATTCGGTTCTCTCCAGAATCTATTTAAGTGTCCAAAGGCAGCTCTGGCTTTACGTCCAATGCTTCTCCGGATGATATAATTTGGCTTCCAAGATACTCGAATTTGTCTACGTTTTCAATATGCTAGTTGTCGATACTAAGGGCGCTGTATAAGTGGGGTTTACCCGTTTTTCGTTTTCGTTTCTGCGCCAGTTGATTTTAAGACCAATTATTGAGGCTTCTGTGGCGAGTCTATAAAGCTGGGCTTGGAGGTCCGAATGATTGGAAGAAAATATTACAACATCATCCGCATATTCTAGATATCCTAGTTTACGGTTAAATTTCCAGTTGATTCCAAAACTATTTAATTCAGCTGATTTAAATACCAAATCAAGAACGGTGATAAAGAGCAAAGTCTGGAATCCCTTTAGCTCGAAGTGCCACCCAAATGTCTTCAATATCAAAGGTATATGAAAACTAAATAAAACGTAGAGTTGAATTCCTCGGATTGCTCTACGATAATACTTACAGTGTTTATTAGATCTATACAAGATATTTAAGGCCGACAGCCAGCTTGATTTCTACGTAGAACGTTGTTGAGTGGCTCGGAAATGCAGCTTAGTATGATCTGGTTGACGATTTTCATGATGGTTGGCAGGAGAGAGATACCCCTCCAGTTAGAGCATATTTGTCGGTTTCCCTTCTTCGGAATCTTGATAATTACCGATTCCTTCCAAGAGTTAGGTACATTTTCAAAGGTCCACACAAATAGCTTCCAAGATCAGAGTTAACTTTTGTGCCATCTGTAAGCATTCGCTTGGAAGCGTTCAACGGCAATTTTAGCTGCTCCCGGAGCTTTGCCCTTTTTTCATTGTGTTAATTGCACTCTCAATTTTCTCTGGTGTGGGAGAGCTTGTTTAAATTTGCCTGTTTATATTATGTCTCCTTCGGATCGGGAGATTCTTATTAGATATTGTAGGAATTTAGTCTTGCTTCAAATTATCTCTTCAAGACTTCCAAGTGTTTACTCTGAGCTGTAACCATGTTGCCACTTTCGTCTTCTATAGGACAAGTCGTTACAACGTGCATCCTACCTCCAATAGTTTTTAACAGACTATGGAAATTTCTCATACCCCCTTTCAGCCGCTATCTGCGCATTCTTCGCCAGATCATCATAGTAAGCTTTCTTGTCTTTTTTGATTTATTTTCTTATAAGCCTGTTCATTACAGTATATTCAATAGCCAACGCTTTTCTACGCTGTGGATTATTTTTACCTAATTGTCTAGATTTTACGTTATTCCTTTCTAGTAAACGCTTCCACCTCTCATACGTCATCCATTGTTCTATTGACCTTGTTTTCTTTCGAGCGCTGTACCACATATGTTTTGCATAGCTTCGCAAAGATGTTTCCAGGCCTTCTCTGGATCATTTTCTGTGACGTATAAATTATAAATCTTAGATACGAATTCGTCTTTCGTATTCCGTATTCATATTGAATATTGGCGATGGCTAATAAAGAATTAGGATGCATGATGCATGTCAATTGGAAGCAATGCAACGAATCAAATAAATTATCAATCTAATCGTACTGCCCAGGAACGTGAAGATCGCAATGAACGTGAAAGAATTCGGTAAAGATAGACCCGTGAAGCGCGATATTCGACTAATAATGGAGCAAGTTTGAATCGAGCTGCAAACTAATCTAAAAATCTTATATTTTTCCGGATACACTAACTAGAGAATCTTACGATGTTTATTCACTTTAAGAGTATTCAAAAAGTTTGGACAGGACAACGTCTGTCGGCCTCACTAGTATTGTAATAAACTTCTTTGACTGAAGTACTATTTAAAAAAAATTATATCTTAAAAATTTCGAAATAATTCCGAGTATATACTATACAGTTGTTGTTGGCGTCTGTGCCGCACTTGTTATGTAATGCAAGTTAATAGCCATTGTTGTGCTCTGTCTTGACCCAACACCCACCTCTCACCATCCGCCCCCGCCCAAACAAAGGCTTCCTTCAACCTGCGTTTTGGGCAAGGAGCAAGAAGCAAACTGGAAAGGTGGCAGGTTGCCTTATTGATAATTATTGTGCCAGGCTCTCGACTTACGTTTTGTTTTTGTTGTTGTTGTTGTTGCTGTTGTTGGTGCCTCGTGCATAAATTTAATTTGGTTAATTAATTAAGAAAAGCAGCGGCAGCAGCCGTGGCAGCAGCAACAAGCACTTTGGCCCAAGTCTTGGGGGCCACTTTGGTCATGTCGCTAATTGAAAATAAAGACCAATTTTTTAATTAAACTTTAAATGAATTTATTGAAGTGCTGCAGTCTGCGGGTCACTTTGTTCCGTTCAAAGATCAAAGCTTTTTGGCCAGGCCAACATAAATTTTTATTACAACAAATACAACTCACTTGGCCTGGCCTGGCCAACGCCGCAAATTGAAATTAAGCTTTAATTTTTTCAGCTGTCCAAAAATTTTTAGCTGCGGGTGTAAGAAAGATAGTTTGGGGGGCGGTGCTGCCAACCTGCGCAAAAACCAACAACGACAAAAAGCGACTAATGCTCATTTAATGCGATTTTGCACGTGTGCACACAGATACACACATGTGCATATTTAAGCACACAGATACACACACACACATAGACACAGACAGACTGCATAGCTAAAATTTTAAATTTTATTTATCCAAGTTTTACGCAATATTTGCACTATATTACATAACCGCATTGTTAAAACCGCCAATGAAGCTTAAATAGAATAAAAAATAAATAAATAAATAGATAGAAATAAAAAAATAATAATATGTTATAGGATGGCCAAAGAAATAACGCAAAATAGAATTAGAAACCAAAATGCTGGCAAATTTATTTTGCCTTCTCTAGAAACTAACAAATTAGATTAAAATTTTAAAAGTAGCTTTTAGGCTTTTCTCAATTAAGCTTATTTTCTAATATTTAACAACAACAAACCAACCACAAACAAGAGAAATTCAATTTTTGCAAATGTATCGATAACATTTTCCCAAAACAAAGATTCAAAAGATACGAAAAACTTTTAGGCGTGTGCGGCTTACAAACTAATTCACTCTAAAACACATTTTAAGGAAACTTTTAATTTAGTTGAGTTGTTTGCAGGACAATAAGCTGAATGTAATCATCGTGTGTGTGTGTGAGTGTCTGTGTGTGTGTTTTTTTTTTTTTGAAAATTCATACATGAAAATTTTCAATAAATTGAATGCATGTGAACGGATAAAACAAAACTAAAACACGACAAAAGAAAACGCAGGTTCAAAACGAAAAGTCAACTAACTTTCGACACGCCGATGTTTGGATACACTTTTTCCAACACCCAGAGAAGACCATAAGGTCCATTGTGTTGCCTAATTAAAAGAAGGGAGGAAAGGAATTGAAGAAAGGCAGGGATTGTGGAGGAGGATCGAAAAAACTGTGCATCCCTATCAAAGGAATCAAAGGTTAGGTTAGGTTGTATAGGCAGCTCAGATAAAGACTGAGATCACCCAGAGACCATGAGATCCATTGTGTTGCCTAATTAAAAGAAGGGGAGGAAAGGAATTGAAAAAAGGGAGGGATTGTGGGGGAAGATAAAAAACTGTAGGACATCCCTGATCGTTCAGCTCTCTCATGTTGCAGAATCATTTTGAGGATTCGACGAATGCAGCCAGATCCTCTATGGGCTATAAGCGGTTCTTTGAGGGGTTCCTGCGACTCTTGCCATACATTGCATCTATTTTGAACCTGCCTAGGTTGGTTAGGCTGTGTAGGCAGCTCAGATAGTGTCTGAGAACATTCAGAGACCATGAGTTCCATTGTGTTGCCTAATTAAAAGAAGGGGAGAAAAGGAATTGAAGAAAGGCAGGGATTGTGAAGGAGGATCAAAAACTGTAAGACATCCCTGATCGTTCAATTCTCTCATGCTGCAGAACCATTTTGAGGATTCGACGAAAGCAGCCAGATCCGTTATAGGCACATAGGCTAGACTTCCCAGATTTTCAAAGAATGTTTTACCCAGAAATTGGGTTCGTCTTCTAGGAAGCGCCGGGCAGTCGCATAGCAGGTGTTGGATGCTTTCTGTCCCTTCCTCAGCTTCGCAGCTGCGGCAGAAATCGTGATGGGCAACGCGCGACCTCTTAGCCCCGTTAAGACAACTACCACCAACCTAGTCCTGTTTTTATAGAAACGCAGAAGTTCAAATTTTCGCTTTGGATCATATCTCGGCCAGAGTGCTTAGGAGATGCGATAACCGGGCCACCATGTGCCATTCTTTTTCCGCCAGAGCTCTAGCCTTCTCCTTGATTTGCTATACGACGTCCTGTAATGATCTTTTTATGTTCGTAACCGCAAGTGTAGCTGCCAGCTCTGAGGCCGCCGCCTCTATATTAGGGATACCTGAGTGACCCGGGACCCAGCAGAGGGTTGTTGAGTGAATCGTGTTTCAGATGAGTTTACTCTTTTTTGGTGTGCGATGACAGAGCTTTAAATGCTGCTTGACTGCCGAAGAATTGCAATGTTCCTTGGACATTTATCCAAGACGCCAATAAGTTTACGCGCTTGCCAGGCTGCGTATATCTCCGCTTGAAAAACATTACACCAGTCGGGGAGGCGGAATGAAAGCTTCGTCGAATGCTCTTTAGAGAAGATGCCTACTCCTGTGGTCTCATCCATCTTCGAACTATCAGTATAGATCGTCAGCTCGTTTCCTTTTAAGGGGTTCTTTGCATCCAATCTTTCCTCTCTGGGAAAACTGTGACAAAGTTTTCGTTCCATTTCTGAACCGTGAAGCGGTAACAACTATTCCCAGTGTCCACAGGTACGCCTAACTCAAGTAGGATACTGCTATGACCACAAGTTGATGGCGTGAGAAGATTTAACGCCCGAAGTCTCGCTGCACTTCTAGTCGCCGCCGACTTCAGGAAAGTTCCCACTGGTTCCAGTTCAGAATAACATCCAGAGCTGCCTGAAGTGTAGATCGCATAGATCCGGTGGAACCTACGCAAGCCGCCCGTTGCACCCTCTGAAGGTTGCTTAGCTGAGATTTGGTACTAGCCGCCTTTCACCAGACCAACGCTTCATAAGTTACGATAGGTCTGACGACTGCTATGTATATTATAAATTACACGGCACACAAAAACAAATTTTTGTTCTGTACACCGGACGCCACCTACCTACGGGCATGTTTTTCGACCCGCTGAATCCGAATTTTGAGTTAGTTTTGGCCGGTCACCCCCGTATTAGCGCCAATTCCAATAGCTCATTCGACAAAACTTAAAGAGACATATGACAACTTACAAATTGTATTGGATAGAATAAAGTATTCAGAACATCAATGGCGAATTTGTGGGGATCTGAAAATCGCAACGCTTCTGTTAGGCCAACAATCGGGATTCACAAAATATCCCTGCTATCTATGTTTGTGGGATAGTAGGGATAGAAAAAATCACTATGTGAAGAAAGAATGGCCAACAAGAGTGAAATTCATTGTGGGTACTCATAATGTTAAACAAACACCATTGATTGAGCCTTCAAAATATCTGCTACCACCACTTCACATTAAACTAGGTCTCATCAAACAGTATGTCAAAGCTCTGGACAAGAATGGTGATTGTTTTCAGTACTTAAAAGAAAAATTTCCCGCGATAAGTGATGCCAAATTAAAAGAGGGAATTTTTAATGGACCCCAAATTCGAACTCTATTTCGGGATGCAAATTTTACAGGTAAAATGAACGATTTAGAAAGAGCAGCTTGGGTAAGTTTTAAAAATGTTTCAGAAAACTTTTTAGGAAATAACAAAAGTGAAAATTACAGGGCATTAGTAGAAGACTTACTGACGAATTACAAAAATTTAGGTTGCTTAATGAACCTTAAATTACACTTCCTAGATTCTCACATTGACAACTTTCCTGAAAATCTTGGAGAATATAGTGAAGAACAGGGAGAACGATTCCATCAAGACATAAGTGAAATGGAGACTAGGTATCAAGGAAATTGGAATATCAATATGATGGCAGACTATTGCTGGACACTAAAAAGGGAAGTACCAAGAGAAGAGAATAAGCGAAAGAGAAACCCACTCCGTAGATCATTTGAAAATAAAAGAGTTCGATACCACCGGAAAACAGTTTGAAATCCCAGAAAATCATTCTCTTTATTCTATTTGCACGTCATTTTTTATAGATTTTTCAATTTTTTAACTTTTTCAGATTTAAAACTTGTATTTTATGAACAAGAAACGTTTTTAATCGTGTTTAATAGATTTTTTTCACTTTTTTCAACTGTAATTTTTTACTATTTTATCGGTTTTATGCAATTTTTTGAGTGTTTGAGGGAAGATGGGCCGAGTTTATTGTAGATTCGAATTGAGCAGATCAAATGACATGAAAATCTCTTTCGATCCGAGCCTGCAAATTTTTTTTATCAAGATAATCCCGATTTATTGCAATTTTTGCAATTTTTGTGAGTTTTTTTACAATTTTCTTGAATATAAAACGGCTTATTGTCTAAGTACTATGAAATTAGTAGTAAACGGATCAGAATACATAAAAATTATGCGTTTCCTATATCCACAAATTTTTTTTTGTAACGAAAACATCAAATTTTCGCTATTTTTTAGGATTTTTTGCAATTTACTCGAAATTGGGGGTGACCGGCCAAAACTAACTCAAAATTCGGATTCAGCGGGTCGAAAAACATGCCCGTAGGTAGGTGGCGTCCGGTGTACAGAACAAAAATTTTTTTGTGTGCCGGTGTTATACGGTTACAGTCCCCATTTCCTACTAAACGTCTCTTTGCAGCTGTAATAATACTTCCTAACGCTCTTTTCATTCTTTCTTCCGAGTTTCTCTTCCACGTGAGTTTGGAGTCCAGAACGACATCTACATATTTCGCCTCGATAGATCTTTTGGGTTGGGATCCACTGAGAGACGATGGGGTGTACTCAGTGATCTTATATTTTCATGTTTAACTGAAGCGGTCTTTTCGACTTAGGTCTTGAACCATTTAAAAATTTGTTACACTTTAATTTAAAACAACAAAATATATCAAATGCGTCGGATAAAAGAGTCAAATCTTTATTAAAAACTGCTTGTTTAATGCTTACAAGCAGTCGGAACTTTAAAAAGATAACTGATTGACAAAAGTTTCAAATATTACGGAAGCCACATTAATATTATTTATTTATCTAAAACTTATTTGCAATTAATACTCTTTTCAATTGAAAACTGCTTTTCGTGAGCAGTTCTTTACTTCGAAGATATCATATTTGGAGTATATAATAACAGATTTATTTTTATGTATTTATTTGCTACATTTTGTTTAAGCTGCTCTTCTGCTATGCAGACTACGAAAGTACAATTTTTATTTTAAGAAACTTAGTGAAACCCGGCTAATACCGCTGTCCAAGACATTTCGGAAAAAAACATCCTAGTTCCCAAACTTTTATTTGCCTTAAATGCAACTGTAAAGGCCTTTTATTCTATTAATTTTCCGTATGCCATTGAAAGACATCCATTCTAATGCAGTGTTTAAATATCATAAACAATATTAAGAAACAAAGTCCTAGAATTATTTGTAGCATCCCAATCATTTCATATCAAAAACAATATTATGCGCCTGATATTATGCGACTCTCTAGCTAACAAATTTAAAAATAAAACCACCTAGCAGGCTTGGGTATTAATTTTAAAACTTAAAACTTCAAAGTATTCCTTTAAATAATTGCCTAACTTCTTACAGTCAACTTTGAAAAGTCGAAAGAAAAAATTTTTTTTGCTAATATTTATCATCAATAAGAAAAATGGAGGATAAAGAATTAACTTCACAAAAACGTTCGACGTCTAAACCAGAGAAGATAAAAGCATATTTGGAGGATGAAGAATTAACTTCAGAAAAACGTTCGACGTCTAAACCAGAGAAGATAAAAGCATATGTGGAGGATGATGAAGAATTAACTTCACCAAGACGTACGACGTTTGAAGAGAAGATAAAATCAGATATGGAGGATGAAGAATCTACTCCAAAACGACGTTCGACGTTTAAGACAGGAAGGATAAAAGTAGAGTAAGTACCAGCAGGATTGTAGTTTCGACCCTTTCTCATGGAAGTTACTTTCAGTCCGGCCAAGCCTTATGCCGGTCTCGCATTTCTAAAAACCTGGGCCAAAAAAGGCGCCAAGGAGGTAGTCATTTTGAATCACAAAGATCGTCCAGTACTCGCAACAGTTAGTTACAATCGTGCTATTACGTATGCCAAGGAGTTGAAGCATTTGTATTCTATCATCCGCGCTGGAGTCCAAGAGTTGAGTCCGGGTAATGATATGACCTTTATGCGCGTGCTTTTGCAAAAGCGCGAGATCATGATGACCGTATCAGCTAAGTTCACTTTAATTGTTGTACGTTTCCTTCTGCCCACGCCGTCTGAGAGAGAGACCGAGAGTAAGACTGAGACTCAAACTGAGACTGAAGATGTTCCAAATTCTACATAGAAGACATGGTCAATAACCGTAGATTCGCAAAGGACTTTTTTTTTGTTTTAATGCATGCACATGTTGCTAAGAATATTCTTTAAATAAAAGCCATCTTTTGTACACAACCCAAATTTTTGCTCAGAACTTTAAACGTTACATTGATCGCTTAAGGAACCATCCAAATTCACTGGCATGTGCCCTGGACGGTCATAGACCAAGAAGACGCTTAAAAAGACTTCACCCAAATGACCTCAGAAATCGTGTCTTATTGTTATTGTATATATATAGAGTAATCTAAACCTGGTGACAGATGCGCAAGGGGTGCTGAGGATATGGAGACAGCACTTCTCTATGCTATTGCGAGGCGACGACGGCACCAATTCCGCCACTAGAGAAGTAAGTGAACCGGCACTAATCGACGAAGACGGCGTGGAGATCCCGCCGCCCAGCCATGACGAGGTCAGGGTCGCAATACAGCGACTCAAAAACAACAAAGCCGCCGGCCCTGATGGCCTTCCTGCTGAGTTGTTTAAGGCCGGAGGCGATGAGCTGGTCGGGTGCATGCGCCGGCTCACTTGCAGAATATGGCTGGAGGAAGCTATGCCCAGCGATTGGAACCTCAGTGCCCTCTGTTCTGTCCTGAAAAAGGGAGACGCTACTATCTGCGCCAACTACAGGGGTATAAGCCGCCTCCCTATCGCATATATACGAGCGTACTGTGTGATAGACTGAAGCCACTCGCCAAGGCACTGATTGGACCTTATCAGTGCGACTTCCAGACCTGGCAAGTCCACCGTCGACCAGATATTCACACTACGCCAAATCCTGGAACAGACCCACGAACATCAAGTCGACACTCACCACCTGTTCGTCGACTACAAAGCAGCTTTCGATAGCCCAATAAGGGTTCGCGTATATGCCGCAATGTCTGAGCTCGGTATCCCTACAAAGCTGATAAGGCTTTGCAGAATGACGTTGAGTAATTCCTGCAGTTCCGTCAAGGTAGGAAGGGACCTCTCCGAGCCATTTGATACCGTGCGAGGTTTCAAACAAGGCGACCCCTTATCATGCGACCTCTTCAACTTCGTCATGGAGAGCGTTCTGCGGAAGGCCGGCGTACATTGCACTGACACTATCTTCTACAAGAGTGTCCAGCTCCTTGCATACGCCGACGACATCGACATCATTGGGCGTACCAAGCGAGATGTCACCGCGGTCTTCAGTGCTATCGAACGGGAGTCTGGGAAAATGGGTCTGGCGGTAAATGAGGGCAAAACGAAGTATATGCTGTCGACAAGTAGGGACGTGCGGCGGCTTGGGTCCCAGATTACGGCCGACAGCTATACTTTCGATGTCAAGGAATTCATCTACCTTGGCACCGCCGTTACCACCGACAACGATGTCAGCCTGGAGATCAAGCGCAGAATCACTCTTCCCAACATGTGCTATTTCGGTCTCAATAGGCAATTGAGTAGTAGAGAACTCTCTCGCGCGACAAAACTATCACTCTACAAGGCACGCATCCTTCCAGTGCTTCTTTACGGCGCGGAAGCCTGGACCGTGTCGCTAACTGATGCAGCTGCCTTGGGAGTTTTCGAGAGGAAAGTACTGCGCAAGATCTTTGGTCCTATTCGAGTTGGCGATGACTCACCGCATCCGCACCAACCAGGAGCTGCATGAGCTCTTCAACGACATGGACGTTGCTCAGCGTATTAACATCCAGCGGCTTCGCTGGCTCGGACATGTCTTTATGATAGACGAGGATGCTCCAGCTAGACGTGTGTTCGATGCGGTAGTCAGCGGCCGTCGGCGGATAGGACGACCGTGATTGCGTTGGAAAGACCAAGTGGAAGGGGCCCTGTCTTCGCTCGGTGTGACCAACTGGAAAAGGCGCGCGCAATGCAGCGGCGCCTGGAGAGATGTTTTAAGGCAGGCCGTAATCCGGTAATCGGGTTGTTATGGCCACATAAGAAGAAGAAGAAGTGTATTGTAACTTACTTTTTTTTTAAATAAATGTTGGATTATAACCCATAAAATCAAGGGTTGATTGCCAATAAAAAATATTCGAGAAAAAAAAAAAAATTCCTTTATGATTAAAAATTTTAATAGAGTACCAATATTTTCTAAGCAACCAGTTCTGAAACAATGAACCAAATTTTGTCAAAAGCTATTTAACCGTAATGTTAAAAATTCATTTACTTTGTTCTAAGTTTTAGCACTAAATTAATATGCTTGCCCTCTAGCAAAATTGTAGGGTATTAAAAGGTGAATGCGGAAAAAAAATATTAATTAAATTAAAACCACAAAACCAAGCCCGCAAATATCCGCACAAAATGTTGTAATCACGATTTATGCTGAGTTGCTTATTTACACTTTTCACTTAATGCACATTCACATACATACACAGATTTTCTCTATATATATATATCTATATAGTATATATATGTCTGTATATACTAAATGTATCTATATACTATACATATGTATGTATATGTGTTGCACACGTTGCACGTTGAACACTTTTTGCATGTTTAGCAGAAAATAATATGCAAATTATGCAATTATTTTAGTTGTGTGCTTGTATATGTGTGTGCGGGTGCACGTCTGTGTGTGTGCGTGTGTGTGTGTCTGTCTGCAGGTGTAAACTGACCAGCTCAACACTCACACACAGAAGTCAAAACTAGTGGCAGGATTACAAGCGGCGTATAGGGACTATTGTATACCCTTCTTTGGAATATTCTTTGTATTGTTGCACGAGGCGTATAAAAAAACGATATTAAAAATAAACTTTTCTCTCTGTTACGCCGTCTTGTTGAGCACCAGTGCTGCCCATTTTCTTTTTGTACAATTGACGTGTAGATGGCGCCAGAAGTAATATCGGCTGTTCTGTTTGGGCTCCAAAATATAAATGAATGAGTTTGATACAGTTTAAGTTATTTATTATATTATTATTATAATTGAATAAAGTGGAAACTAGTTTAATAAAGGTTAAGTTATTTTGTTTTTCTTAAAATTTTATTTACATTCAGTCTTTATTAGACAATATGCAAATTTACTAAATAATAATATAAAAATATAAAAATATAAATATAAGAACAAGTTTGCACTGAAACCTACTTTATGGACAAACTTTACAAAAGAGTAAATAATCAATGTAATTAAAAATTATATTTTTGAAACTGGGAATGAAATTCCGAGAAAAAAAAACAATCCACTTGGCCTTACTTGGATATGCGGGTGTGGGAATCGATGGGGACAAGTGTTGAAAACATCTGAAACACTTGGAAATTTTCAAAAAGACTGCAGGGCTCTGTACCATGGCTTCGAACTCAAATTTTGTCTCAAAATATAAATAATTCAATTGCAATAATAATTCACTTCAAAATTCGCATGTCTCTATAAAATCCTTTTATTTTCCGCCAATAATTTCGATATCATGGCAATGTTTGCAAAATAAATTGCAAGTAATTTTCTTTTAAAATTTATTTTTTCACAGCTGATTTTGAGTTAGTGTGCGAAGAAATTAAACTCACAAACATAAAATCCTTTAAAACTATAATTTTTCCTTAAATTTAATCAAATATCAATTCAAAAAAGGCCAAGAAGAAGGTTTTATAAGTTTATGGAACATTTTTTAAAAATTAAATGAATACTTTCCGGAGCGAAATGAATAATTTCATAAGTATTTTATTTTCTTAAATTAACTTAACTCAATTATTCTTTGATGCACTTTAATTACTTCTTTGTGCCCTCCTTTGCTATTTAAGGTCTTTGTTATACTCCTGGCATTGAGTCTATTAACTTTTGAAGTAAGGATACATCCAATTTCGCCCACTCCTTCACAATAGCTTCCTTTAACTCTTTCAATGTACTAAATTGTCCTCCGTGCATGTAGACTTTTCTGGAAAGTATGCAGCAAAAGTTATCCATTGGGTTGAGATCTGGTCTTTTTGTAAGCATTTCCAAAACCGACTTTTGTTTCTCATCAAAAAATTGTTTTGTATAATCCGAAACATAGATCGGAGCCTTGACCTATTGAAAAGTCCATGGAGCTCCATAATATCTTTCTCCAAAATCAATAAGTACTTCCTCTAATAGTTGAAAATATATCTTCTGAGTTAATTTTGTGTATTACAAAATATATTGGACTCTTTCCAGCATATCCAAATGCAGCCCACACCATAAGCGACCCTCCTTGGAAGTTACGAGAACTTTTGAACTGCTTTGGAACCTTAGTATCGCTATAATAATATTGATAACTATCTCAACCATCTAAATTACATTTTCAACATATTTACTTTGTGTTTTTACTGCTGGCGCCATCTATTTTGCATAGCGCCATCAATTGTCCGTGTCAATTGTCCAGAAATGGGCAGCACTATCTGTTACGCATGCAATTCATTTTGCTAGGCTGCGTACTGACCTTAAGAAAAAGTGATTTTTTCACATTTCGGATTCTCTACACGCAGTGGAATCTAAAATGGCTACATTTTCACTTATATTTCCAAAGAAAAATCGATTTTACTCAGAAACTTGGCGTGTATGTACATTTAACTATCTAAAATAATTCTTAACGTCGAACTGTGCGACCAGATTCTCATATTTATCCAAAATCATATTTTCAGAGTGATGAAATTTTACACATGTGTACGTAAAGGATTGAACTATTTTTCCGGTAAGTTTGAGCTTTCTTAGATTTTTTTTAAGATATTGATAAACCAGATAGAAATTGGAAAAAATTAAAAAAAAAAAAAAAACGCAAAAATATACCATATTACACACAGAGATAGATATGAGGTCCACATACATAAAAAGTTTAGTATAGAGTTATAGACTTATATCCATTTCTTCAACATTCAACTTAAAGATAGAAAATTCAATTTCCGAATATAGGCAAGAAAGAGCGCTGGTGCTCTGAGTGATCCGGATTCTTCTATTTTGGCCAAGAATCTGTCATTTCCATAATTATTTTTCAGATTCCTCAAATTTTTTTAAGGTATTGATTTTTTTTTGGTCTGGCTTCAATATAAGTAAAAAAAATAATAAATTTTAACTTGATAAAAAAGTACTGTAAGTTGCAATTGAACCATATTTCATACATGAGGTCAAAATATATAGAAAAAATAGTCTATATAATATTGAATAATTTTGGAGATAACGCCTCAAAGAATATCAGCTTTCCAAGCCAGTTACAAAATTGCGAAAAAAATGTTTAAAAATCCAAATTTAAATTTTAACATTTTTCCGTCAAAATTTATAATTATTAGATTTCTGGAACTATATCTTTTTTAAGCATGCTTTAAAATTCTCAAATTGTACATCTAAAATGTAAAACTTTTGAAAAATGGGTTATTAAAGAATTCTTTAAAAAAAATTTTAGATTTTTGTTTGATTAATTTTTTAAAATTCTACTTTTAGATAAAAAATTAAATTTCCGTAAATTGCGTAGAGTTGCATTATCTTTTAAAATATATAAAGAAATTAAAAAAAATTTTATTTGATCAAATATCGATTGGTAGTCGGAGGTACCCTTAAAGCAAAGTAGCCAAAAGATAAAAACCCAACAAAATCTTTATAACTAGCTCAATCTCATATTTTTTTCGGAAGAATATTTATAATAAAATGAGTGAAGATTTTGTAGCGAAATCTCTTAAAAAACAAAAAGTCAACTATGATCGTCAATAGCTTAAAAACTTATTATTTTTTAATAATGTTTTGGAACAGGACATCTTGATAGGCCTAAAATCATATTCAATTATCATTTTGTTTAAATTATGACTTCATTTTCAATTTGGGTGTCTTGATAAAATCGTCATCGTTGCTAGGGATAGACAGCCTAATAAGGAGACCGAACTGTCACCGCTGCACTACATTATGTGCAGTCGTGAACTAGTTCACTTTGAATGCATTGACCAAATCGTCGTGAATTATGTTGCGAAAAAGTTGGATGAGGTAAGCGGAGACTGACTTAATTACATTTACCATTTTAATTAAATACAAAATGTCAACTTTGATTGCCAATAACTTAAAAACCATTAACTTTAATTTAATAATTTTTTTGCACAGGATACCTTTATATGTCTAAAATCATATTCAATTATCATTTTGTTCAAATTATGACTTTCTTTTGGGGGACTTTTGGCCGAAATTTGGCTACGCGAGTATATTGTACGTCGGATGAAGTAGATAGTTTGACTAGGTAACCATTTCGAGAGCCCTACCAAAGTTCCGAAGATATTTAAACTGTAAGAAAAGTGAACAAGATTAAATATTTACTTTGTACGTACAACGCCGAACGTACGGGTTCGGCGTTGCCACTTTTCGTGCGTTGGATGAAGAAGATAGATTGACTATTTTAGAAGATAATAAATTCTTCCCCCTAGATGGGCATTTCCAGCACCCCATCAAAATTTCGAAGATATTTCAACTGTAAGAAAGTAATCAAGATTAAATATTTTTCATGTCGCCCGAACGTTGGACGTTGCCACCTTTTGTGCATCCGTTGAAGAATACAGATTGACTGTTTTAGAAGATAATAAATTTTTCCCCGTAGGTCAGCATTTCCAGAACTCCACCAAAATTCCAAAAATATTTCAACAGTGATAAAAGCGATCAAGATAAAGTATTTACTAGGTATTCCGAACTTTTGGCGTTGTTAACTTTTGTACATCCGATGAAGAAGATAGATTGACTGCTTTAGAAGATAATAATAAAATTTTTCCCCCTAGGTAGGCGTTTCCAGAACCCTATCAAAATTTCGAAGATATTTCAACTGTGAGAAAAGTAATCAAGATTAAATATTTATTATGTATGGCTTACATCCAACATTGCCACCTTTCGTCACGTTACATGATACTGGCATAAAATGAATATAACCTACCAGGCTGCACTGTAGTGTATAACAATCAAGGCACTTTGCATGATTGCACTTTGCTGCGCCTGGTCAGGTTTATTTCTGGTTTTGTTTGCTGCTCCTGACGCTGCCGTCCAGAGTTAGAGTTGTGGCGAGCAGGACCCCCTGCTTTCAGGACTGCTGGCAAAGGACAGCGTTAATCGCCGGTTTGAGAAAGTTTTTACAGCCGCCTTTGATTTCAGGCAGAGATCATATGCCAACTTTGTTTGCAAGTAGCAACGGCCACAGAGCCTTGTAGCTATTATCCTGGGTCTGTCAGTCTGGCTGCAAGGACTACAGGACTACGGTTTGGCACTGTCTAACATTTGGTTTCTTGTAACTTTTGTCTGGGGCTATATGGGAAAATTTATGACAACATTTGGTCAAAACATATGTTGGCAACAGGATGCGAAACAAGTTACCGGCAGGCGCTCCAGCTAAGATTGGCCTTGGAATACGCTCATTAGACTCATCGTGAAGTGTTGCCAAATTTTTTGAGTGCCGTTGACAGTGTTGCCAGGGCCAGCTAAGGCAATGACTTTGCGCTTTTGATTTGGTTTTTGTTTTGTAAATCGGCGAAGGTCCTTTGGGAGTTTTTTTTTTTGGGGTTTTGGGCAAATATTGGACACGCGTGCACGAACTTCATTTATTAAAACGCCCAGTTGAATGCCTAATGAGCAGCTAAGTGATATGTTTTGGATTTGTTTGTATGCGTGTGTATCTATGTGCGTGTGGTTGTGTGTGTGTGTGTGTATTTGTATCTATGTGCGAAACAAAAAATGAAATATTATTTATTGACTTTTATATGCAATTTGGCAGTCAAAGCCAATAGACACACTCATGCATATAAATATACATAAACAAATGTACATGTCTTAATACATATGTGTATATATGTGTGTATGTGTGTGTGTGTGTGTGTGTGTGTGTGTGAGTGTGTGTGTGTGTGTGACAGTCGTTTAAATTATGCACCCTCTATCAGTTAGCAGTCACTTGACAAAGCCAAAGGAAGCAAAATAGCAAAATCCAAACAAGAAAATTTAAATATACCGAAATATGTATACCCTTAAACCAAAATAAGATGTTGAATTAAGATTTTTATATACTGAATTTATTATAATAATAATACCCAAAACACTAGTTTTTAAAGTAAGAGCATACAAATTTGTAATTGGATTAATATTCTTGAATTAAGAAAATCAGCAATTAAATTTCAAGCAAGACAAAAAATTTTAAAATATAGAAGAAAAAATTGTCTAAAAAATAAAGATTAACTTTATGTTCGCAAGAAATCTTAAATCAAGGTACTTCTTCTAAAAAAAATATTCTTAAAATCAACATAAAATTTCTCAAATTATAACTAAACATTTTTAAATTAAGTTTAAAGCATTTAAAAAAAGAAACCCAATTTAAATTGTATTTTCGATGCTCTTATATTTTGACAATCTTTAAAGAAGTTTTAAAGTATTTAAATAGCAAAATAATAATAATAACAATAATAACACAGGTCAACATGGTTGAGTTGTTGGAAAGCTAAGAGTCATTTCCTGAAGTAATTTGGTGCGTAGAATCCGAATCCGATATAATATATATTTGATATATTTGAGGTTATGTACCTCAAATGTAGAAAAAAACGCCATTTTTTGAGTACATAACACTCAAATATCTCAAAATCCTGACGTGATGGGCCAGTTCTGACGCTGGACTTCGGATTCTACGCAATAAATTACTTCGGAAATAACCTTAATAAATAAATAAATAATAAATATTTTTAAATTAAGATTAAAATTCTTATATAAATTTTGGTTCTTCTTTTAACAAAAAATATGCCTAAAATAGAAATTAAAAATCGCACAAAATAACTAAACTTTTTATTGGTAAAAAATTCGAATTAGATCTTGAATTAAAATTTGTATATAATTGATTTTAATTCTTTAAATAATACCCAAAAATCTTAGAATAGGAGGAAACAATTTTGAAATAAGATTAAATTTAGCGATTAAGAAAATCACAATTTCAATTTCAAACAATGCCGAAAGTTCTTAAATTTCGAACAAAAAAGGTAAAAAACAAAAAATATAAAATTAGGTTGAAAAAATATCTTAAATTTACGTTCTTCTTACAACAAAAAAATATTCTTAAAATAGGAAGTAAAAACTCTCAATACATTTCAAAATTAGATTAAAAATCCTATTTAAAGTTAACCAATTTTAATTTTAATTTAATTAAACAAGTAAAAAAATATTCTTAAAATAGAAATAAAAACTATCAATATTTTTAAATTAGATTAAAAGTCCTATATAAAAAAATCAATTTAAATTTATGTTCTTCCTACAACAAAAAAATGATCTAAAAATTACAATAAAATTTCTCAAAATATAACTGAACATTTTTAAATTTAGATTAAAAGTCTTATATAAAGAAAATTAATTTAAATTGCCTTTTTTGTTACTCTAAGATTTGAACAATCTTATCGAAGTATTTGAATAGCAAATTATTTATAATAATAAGATCAAATATTTATAAAATTAGATAAACAATTCTAAAACAAAACTTTTTGTTTTAATTTCTATTCATTTTAATATATCTTATGATTCACAAATTAAACTTAAAGCAACACCAAAAATACTTAAATGTGGAAAAAGAGTTCTAAAAACAAGATTAAATAAACAAAGAAAGCTTCCAAAACAAAACTAAGCCTTTAAAAATTACGATTTTAAAACAGCAATCTTTTAATAAGATTTAAAGTATTTAAATAGCAGAATAATATTAAATTAGAATGACATACAAAAATTCAATAATGGAACAAGATAACAAATTCGTAGAGACAACATTTTATGTTTTAATTGTAAAATTAATTTGTAAAAAATAATAATTGTAATTTCTATTAATTTTAAAATAAATAATATTTCGCAAATTAAATTTCAAGACAAGACCCAAAATTCTTAAATGTTACAAAAAGAGTTATAAAAACAAGTAACAAATTAACAAAAAAATATTCTTAAAAAAAATTCCCAAAACAAAACTTAGCTTTTTAAAATGAAAATTTTAAGACAACAATCTTTTGGTAAGTTTTAAAGTATTTAAATAGCTAGTATAATATTAAATTAGAATGGGATTAGAAATTCTTAGAATAAGATAATAAATTCTTACAAGCAAGTTTCTTTTTGATTTCAATTTAAAAATTAATTTATATAAAAAAATTGTAATTGTAAAATAAATACATTATATTTTTTTCAATTTAGTTTAAAATGAAATTAATTTTTTTTTTTTAATTGAGTATATAAAAAAACTTTTTTGTTTCATAATTATTGGCTCTCGCATTTTTAAATTTTTAAGAACAATTTGTTTTAATTTTGTAAACATTTATAAAGACAAATGCAATTAACAAATTCTTAAAATATGATTTTGGTTTTCTGTTGTAGTTTATAAATTGTTATTTATTTAAATAAATAATTTTAAAATAAATAAATTTTTTTTTTATATTTAGGTTAAATCAAATTATTTTTTTTTAATTGAGAATGTTAAATAAATTTTTTGTTTCATAATTTTTGGTACTCTAGCATTATTTAATTTTTTTAAAGAACAATTTCGTTTTTTTATTTTTTTAAACATTGTGCAATTTTTTTTTAATACAATTTTACGCATATTACGCTATTTCAACAATTTAAATTAAGTTTGTATAACAAATTAAATTACAAGATTAAAATCAATTAAAATTCCATAAAATTAAATATTTAACTTTATCTCGAAAATTATGAAATTCATTTATTGTTTTTTAGAACATTTTTTTTGCTCACTTTTTAAAAACTGCCAAAAAAAACTGCAAAGTAATTAATCTAAAAAATATAAAAATGAAGTGTAAATTAATTTTTTTTTATACAATATTTTAGCTAAACAAATCATTTTCGTGTCATTTTTTATTAATATTATTGCACCGAAATTCGCAGCATGGATTAACGTTAAAGTTGGTTAAAAAAAGTGCAGTAGCTTAGTCATTAAATTAACAAAATACATATATATAAAAAATAAATAATTGTTTTAAATTTTTCAAAATTTTCATTGATCTGCCAACTTAGGCGCATTATTACCAGGGCTTCAAACCTTATTAATCAAACAAACGACTGATTCAGATTTTTTCTTTAAAATTTTATGGATTTTTTTTTAAATTTAATAAAATTTAGTTTTTACATTTAATGCAATTTTTTTAAATTTCGTAAAAGAACTTAAGAGCAATTTTTTTTATTTTAACAAGAAGCTGCAAATCTGAAAAAAACGTTACCCATAATAATTTTTAAAATCTTTTTGAAAACCCGAAATTTTTTAAACATTTTTTATTGAATCTACGAATTGAGGTGCATTATTACCAGGGTTGCAAATCTCATAAAACGAGCATACGACAAAAGCTCAGATTCGAACATTTTATTTAAATTTTAATTCTATTACATTTTTTAATATTTTATGCATTTTTTATTAATTTGTTAAAAGAATTTAAGAGCAAATTTTTTATTTTAAAAAGAAAAAAAGTTGCCCATTTAAAGCTCTAAAACTCAAAACAAGTAACATTTGGTCACAAAAATATTATCCTCCTTCCTACAAATAGACTCTCCTGAAGAGTATCTCCATAATGTATGACTATAGAAGCTTCAAGAAGAAAAGAAGGCAAAGCTGAAATTAAATGCCCCAACAACAAACACTTAACGCCAAAAATATGGATAATGTCATTTTTCTATTGAACAAATCGAAGCGCGGCTGTCTCAACTCACCCCGCAACCCTCTTGCCGATTCCCAGCGCTTCCCTGGGCTTACTCACTGGGTGGCGCTTGCTTCCTGATGTGATTATGATAAAATATCCTCCAGCAGTTTTATGATTTATGACTTTGAATATGCCAAACAACTGTGCCCCCCACCCCCCGGCCTAGTACTGATGGCATAAAAAAAAAAAAACGAAACTCATAGCATATACTTGAGCTGAGTTGGGTGAGTCTGGATACTGTGTAGAGTGTACCCATGCTAAGGGAGGGCGGGATGGGGGTAAAGTGCCGGCCGGCTGACTGCCAGCAGGACAATAAGCACTCGAGTGCGTCGGCATAATTTATCCTTGTTTGCAGACGAGTCCCATCGTATTGGCAAAGTTTTTTTTCTTCCTTGTTTCTCTATTGCTTTAGCACTCCACCACCTGCCCAGATGACGAGCAGGGAACAGGGCAAGTACGGATGGGCACAACGACCATCCACCAATATAATCAATACAAATGGCTGGCTCACTTTTCGCGCATAATTTGCCTTCTTGTTGGTTTTCCAAAAACGTTCTTAATCGTGTGCGCGGGGGTGTCCTTTAATTTTCATAATTTGCAATGCCAAGTCACTTGACGCTGTCACGCCTCCATACGCGCTCACAAAGACCAACCAAACGAAAGGACCAAAAAAAAAAAGGACTGTCATCTACAGCACATAAAAATGCCCCCGAAAAGAGCTTATCCAGATGTCAGAAGGGTTTTCTGGACTGACTGCAGACCGATAAATAGCCCAAGAAAAAAAAAATTTCATAAAAATTGTGGCAAACAATTTGAAGTTACTTTGTTAGATGTACAATGGGTTTGGGTAGAGCAGAAAAATTTGAGAATTGCTGGACAACGAAATTTTTTTAAGGGTTTTTATTAATTAATATGCACACAATGGGTTAAGGGTTGGTATTCTAAAAATTCGAGCTGTTATTGATTGGTGGGAGTGATAAGCCAACAAGAATATAGCAATAAGCAGTTTTCCACAGTTTCGGTATATGTCTTGTCCGTCTACTGAATATAAAATAGCAATTAGGGTATTCACGCAACTGCAAGTTGAGCACTTTTGCAATAGCCAAATGCTTAGGCATGAGTTTCAGCTCGACTATTCATCAACCCAGACAATGTGGTACATTCTAGTTAACTTATAATATCTGTTAAGGTATTCACGCTTGCTGTTGAGCACTTTTGCAATAGTCAAATTTGCAGCCTTGAGTTTCGACTCTCTAATCAACTTTTTCTTAATCCGGACGATACCCTACATTTCAGTTAACATCAAATATCTGTTAAGGTTTTCACGCTTCCTGTTGAGCACCTTTGGAAAAGCCAAATATACAGCCTTAAGTTGTAACTCTCTAATCAAGTTTTCCTTAATCCGGACGATACTCTACATTTCAGTTAATGTCTAATATCTGTTAAGGTATTCACGCTTGCTGTTGAGCCAAATATACAGCCTTGAGTTGTAACTCTCAAATCAAGTTTTCCATAATACGGACGATATTCTACATTTCAGTTAACATCAAATATCTGTTGAGGTATTCACTCTTCCTATTGAGCACTATTGCAAAAGCCAAATGTGCAGTCTTTAGTTTTAACTCAACTATTCATCAACCCAGACAATATGCTACATTTCAATTAACATATAATATTTGTTAAGGTATTCACGCTTGCTGTTGAGCACTTTTGCAATAGTCAAATGAGCAGCCTTGAGTTTTAACTCAACTTTTTCACAAATTTGGTTACGATCTTGTCTTCATAAACAAACCAATAATCCATCTAAAACTTTTGGTTTTTTTGTGAGGTTCTCTGAAGCACCCCTATGGGAGCTAAATAATGTAACCCCGATATCAAAGTAAAGATAGACTTGTCTCCTATGAAATAATGAGGGATCTAATCTGAAAGTTTAGTTGACGAAGGTATGATTTATTGTGATTTTTTGATTGCAAACTTAATTTTGGTATCTAATGCATTCGATTTCTCTTTTGTATATCGCAGTCTGTTTTCTATGATATAGAGTGTTTTTTTAGAGGTTAGAGTTGCCAACACTGCTTTATCTGCCAATCCATTTTAAAAAAATCTTATTTAAGCATAATGCCACCAAATTTTCTACTCAATGAAGCCCTAACCAAAAAGGATTCACTCATTAGCCGGTTGTGTTTTTGAGCATCTTTGCAACAGCTCAACTCAAAGAAAGTGTGAATACCCTTAATGAAAGTTTTAACATTTGTTAGCTTTTAAAATATCTAAAGAGTAATAAGCACTTGAGAATAATGAGCCATCTAAGCAGTAGTTTTTCAAATCTATTTACAGAAAACTTAAAAAAAATTCCATAATCAGAAATTGGGGGAAAAAAAAATTATACAAAATTAAGGACTGGTTCAAAAAATGCATTTGCGAGCAATCTCAGAGGTGCGCCATTGGCGATAACGCCTAACAAAATCGATAAAACTACAAATATACAGGGTCGTCGAGGTAAATCCGGAAAATTCAATGAAAAATAAATATTATCAATAATTATGTTTAAATGTTATTTATTCAAGTAATACTTTTTATATAGTAAGTACATATATGGAACATCCTAATTATTCAATATAGCCGCCTTCAGCCACTACTACCCGCTCAAGCCTGGACCGAAATCGAGAACAGGCCCGTTTCACTTCCATTTTGTTCATGTTGTTCATCACATCCATGATTTTGGCCTTCAGGGCGTCCTTTGTGTTGTGAGATGTCTTGTTCACCTTTCCTTCAACTACGCCCCACACGTAGTAGTCGAGAGGATTGCAATCTTCGCTAGGCCACAAATCTGAGGACCAGTGGTGATGCATATTCTCGTACAGCCAAGCCTGAGTCTTTCTGGACTTGTGAGCTGGTGCAGAGTCCTGCTGAAACACGTACTTTCTTCCAGCGGTCACTCGCTCTATCCAAGGCTTCACAACTGATCTCAGTACTTCGATATATCCTTCGGCGTTCAACCGAAGCCCCTGCTCGAAAAGTGGGGTGGCATGACACCCAAAACCATGACTGAAGCAGGAAATTTCGTGTGCATGACAGTAGGCACTTGTTCAGGATATTGGCATATATATTGACGATTTACTATTTTATCTTGAATGAAATCTTTTTCGTCTGAAAAAAACTTGAGGTAGCCGGCACTCTTGTGCTTGATGTCATTTAAGAGTGCTTGACTCTTAACTCTTCGATCTTCCTTGTTTTTGTCAGTCAACAACTGACGATTTCTGAGGACATAAGATCTGTAACCAAGATCTTCGTGCACCGTCAGACTGATTGTTGACCGCGCTACGCCCATATCTTTAGCTAAATTGTTTATACTGCATCCCGGATCGGCGTCAATCTTCTTTTTCAATTCATCGACAAATTCTGAAGTTCTTTTTCGGTCGGATCGTTTATTGTGGCTTGCTCGCTCTGAAGAAACCTCGTCTTTCTTTTCAGCATCTCGAAACTTCTTGCTAATTTCATAAACTTGTGTTTTTTTTATATCCAAACCATTGAATTATCTCCTTCGGTGTTTTCCCGGCGCGTAGTGACTCCAGTATCGCTGCCCTGCGGTCCTGTTCTAGGCTCATCGTTGCGCGTTATCAAGTCTACTCTGTAACTGAAAAGGAACACCTAAACATGAAATGCAACGCTATCCTTGCAGATTTGTGCTAAGCTGTAATAAAGGAGACCCGCACGAATATATTCCGGACTTACCTCGACGACCCTGTATTATTTTGTTTTATTTAAAACTTGTGTAGCTCTAAAAAAACATCCTTAATATAGATAAAACCACAGATCTTTGCTGTTATGTAGAAACACTTTTTTTTTATATTTAAAAAAAAATATTTTTTTTTAGAAATATATCGAAGTCAGTTCCATGAAAAATTGTGTTGAGTTCCTGTTCGTTTTTAGAATGATATTTTACTATGGAAATTACTAAAATTTCTAAGCAGAAGCCAATAAATGCTTTGAGTACAGCCTGAATAAACCCAATCATTTTACTGTAGCCAGTTCACAAAGATTCCATTGGGCAAGTGCAGTGCAGCTCCCCCCATGCCTGAATACCTCTTGCAATTCGCCCAGTGCTATTCAACCAAAATGTTTTGATCAATGTTTTTTTGTTCGTTGGAGCTTTTCTGCTTTGTCTTCATTTGGGGGGGGATTCATGGGTTTTTGGTTTCAATTTTGATGATATATTTTCACTGTTTGGTGAATCTTGAAATTGGCTCTTGGTTGCATTGTATTCATTTCAGTGTCTTTGTCCAGTGTCCATTTTGCTGTGCAATGTTGCTGTGCTTTCACATAAATTGCGTATACGCCATGCGCACACATGCAGCAAACAGTAGGCGCATTAATTATGCGCACACTTGGGAGTAAAATAGAAGTTTGCGCTGGTTTTGGCTCTAATAAATAACTGGGATCGTAAAAATCATCAAATAATTATTATATTTGGATTTTTTTTTATTAAAATTAAGAAATATTTAAATGAAAATTTTTTTAAATATTATTAAAATTGCGAAATATTTGTATTGCTTCAATTTTTATTATAAAAATTTAATATAAAAGTTACTATTTCTACATGAAATAATGCAATATTTTTGATAAAACTTGTTCTTTTTTAATAAAAAAAAATTATATATATAAATTATTATTATGCTAAGTTTAATTTAATATAAATCATTAACCTTTATAAAAATCTAAAGATTGTGTAATAAAAGGTTCAAACAATAATAAAAAAATTCAACTAAAAACGCGGATTCTTAGCTTCAAATCAACTTAATACTTAACACACAATTTCCAAAAAAGCAAGTGACCAATTTATTAAAACAAAATTCAAGAAGCTCTGATCTAAAAATACAATTAAAATCTAACTTAAAACGTTGCAGCCTCTTAACTAATTTGCTTGAAGCAGATATGAATTATTATCCATCATATTGCATCAAATATCGATTATTCCTTATACTTGTTATCGATAATTAGCTGACTTTTTGCTGGCGCAATTTGAAAATGCGTTTAAAAAAATATTTTGTGAAAATTTTGGTTTTGTTTTATTCAAGAACTGCGTATTTTTAAATATTTTAAGCGAGTAATTTAATAAAATGGATATGCCATTTAAATATTATTTCATAATTTTTAATGAATAAAAATCTAAATATAATAACTATTTTATGATTTTTATTATAAAAATGTAATATAAAAGTTAATTTTATTATATAAATTGGAAATAAAAATTTTTATATTTAAAAATTGAAAATATGTATTAAATTTTAATATATTTTAAGCCAAGGGATGTGGATCAATGATTGAAGCATTTTTGTGATGCACACTTTAACAATTTTCCATTGATGCCTCAAATGTTCTTGAAGGATAAGAAAAAAGGATTTCACAAGCAAGAGTATTTAACCTGAACATCTTTGAATTAAAAATCGCGGAATAACTTTTATTTGCAATTTATAAAATAAAAATTGATCAATAATTTTTATTTTTAATTATTATAAAAAAATTTAAAAAATTGAAGTTATTACGGAATTTTTAATAAAAAATTGATATCCAAATATTATTTCATTATTTTGGAAAGGGCCCGGCACTCGAAGTGTAACCAATTAAAAAGGCCATAAATTCATTTTGGAAAATTACCTTTACTCAATTCAAGGTACAAAATGTGTAAGAATAATACGAAATTTAGAAACAATTTACTTTCGCTCAATATGGCCACCTTTTGCCTTCACTATGGCCTTGAGACGGTCCAAAAATGAATCGCAAGCTGCCCGAATGTGACTTGCAGGTATTTTGGCCCACTCGTGGACAATGGCTTTTTTCAGCGCCTCGAGATTGTTGTATCTTTTAATTCGGACCTTGCTCTCCTAAATGGCCCAAAGAGAATAATCCATCGGATTCGCGTCTGGTGAATTCGAGAGCCATTGTGTGGACGTTATGAAGTTCGGAACGTTGTTTTTCAGCCATTCTTGGTTCACTCGAGCTTTGTGAGACGGTGCCGAGTCCTGTTAAAACGTCCATGGTCTGCCACCGAAATGTTTGTCTGCCCACGGCTTCAAAGCAACCTCCAGAATACTTTCCCGATAATATTGCGCATTAACCTTGACGCCAGGCTCGATGAAAACGATTGGAGTGCGCCCATCTGCGGTTACAGCGGCCCAAACCATTATCTGTGGCGGGTGCTGCCTCCTGGTGGCCAATCGATGACTCAAATTCTCGTATGAATGGTCCCTCAAGTAAACCCTATCGTTTTGAGAGTTTACGAATTGCTCAATTGTAAAAATTTTCTCGTCAGAAAACACAATGTTCGGCAATTGACCGCTTTCGGCCAAGCGAAGCAACTCCTTCGCTCTCTCAAGTCTGACTTGTTGCTGCTTCGGTGTGAGATCATGTGCCTTTTGGATCTTGTAAGGCTTGACCTTGAGATCATTTTTCAGTATGCGACGGATGCTACGGTCAGATATTTTCAGTTCTTTCGCCATTTGATTGGCACTTTATCGGGGATTTCGCTCAAGTCGCTTCTTCACTTTTTGAACCATCTCACGTGACGTTGCAGTCTTTTGATGACCACCTCCATGACGTTTTGCAATGCTACCAGTATCATTGTAACGAGTTATGGTGCGATAAACGAAAACTTTATTTACTTTAAGGTGTTCGAGCTCACGAACAATCGCTGGTTGTGATTTTCCAGCTAAATATAATGCAACTACACTATTACGTTTGAAATCCATTACTGATTTTTTTTCGCGTTTACTCACGGCAAAATGCTTTCGTGCGCTTGTAAACAATACTCTAAACTGTCATTTAGCTAACTTACAGACAGCTGATGCACGTGCGTCAGCTGCGCGAACACAAAATATCTATTAGGGTATTCACGCAATAGTAAGTTAAGCACTTTTGCAATAGTCAAACCCAGACACTATTCTACATTTTAGTCAACTTATAATATCTGTTAAGGTATTCATGCTTGCTGTTGAGCACTTTTGCAATAGTCAATTGCTCAGCATTGAGTTTCAACTATCAACTCAACTATTGCTCAATCCGGACAATATTCTACATTTTAGTTATCATCAAATATCTACAAGGATATTCGCGCTTGCTGTTGAGCACTTTTGCAATAGTCAAATGTTTAGCATTGAGTTGCAAATCTTAACTCAACTTTAACCCAACGCAGACACAAGTCTATATGTTAGTTGCTGAGTTGTTGGGAAAGTGTTGCAAAATTCGCTGTTTGCCGCATTTGCAACACTGCAACAATCGGTATTATTAGCTATTTTGAGCAGAATTATATTTGTTCTTAGCTACAAGCAGTATTGCACAGCTTGAAAATATATCATATCCTCATGGTACTAACATAAAGTATCTTTTAGGGTATTCACGCTTGCTGTTTAATATTGCTATTTAAATTATATTTCATAATATTTATTTTAAAGTCAAAAAATAAGAATTATTTTACGATTTGATGAATTTTATTTTAAAAATTATTAGAGTGACGATACCTGAAAAAAAAAAATGATTTTCGAAATTTTAGGATTCCTCCTTGCTGGCTCTTAACTTATATTTAAACTTGAGCTAATTCAAAAGTTTTTTAGCTTTACTTTTGAAAAGTGCTTTGGCAGCTAGAAAAATTCTAAAAATCTTAACTAATGAGCGTTTTGTTATTCTTTAGATTTATGCTGTACTCATAATTTTGGTTGCCACTGTACGCATATGCATATATGTATGGTCCGATGTATATATAGGGTACAGTCTAGACAACGTGGCATTCATTTTTAGCTCAACATCAACGCAAATTTTTGGCTACAAAAGCTTCAGAAAAACGCCGCGCCTAGACATAGGCTATGGATAGCCCCATATAGTGGACCCGACCGACCTAGAGCTTCATATTGAATGGACTGCTGGATGAGGGGGTACCTGGAGCAGCTGGGGCAGCGGAGCATTGGTTGGGTTTTGTCAAGTGCATGTGCGGGTGGCAGATGATAAAACCACGGCATGTCTGAGCCAGCCGGGCAAATATCTTCACTGGCTTTTGTGGTAAAAGTGGCGCAATAGAAGCATTCTAATACACACATATACCCACCCACACATCCACACACACACATACTGACACACCCACACACTCACCCATTCACCCACAATGGTATAGCTACACATAGATAGATGCTTGCAACATGGTCGAGGGTTTATGAGGAGACGTCAGTTGGATGTTGTTGCTGTTGTTGTTGTTGTTTCCGCTGCCATTCGCGTACAAAATACCACAAAGCAATTGCATATCAGTATGTGTGTGACTATGCGTGTGTGTGTCAGAATGTGTGTGTGTGTGGGAGAAAGTATGTCAGTGTGTGTGGGTTGGTTATGTAAATTATTGTTCCTTGAATTTAGCTCATTTTGATGAATGCAATGGTCACGCACAGCCGGTCAGAGAGTTACTGCAGCTTGCCCAGGTGGGGGTCACTTGGTTAGTCATTTCTAGAGTGCTACAGTTGTTTTTTTCGTTTTAGGGACAGATAATCATTGGTCTATGAAAGGACGACCTCATTGGGAGCACACAAATTGATGGTAAGCTCATGGCAAGGTACTAACATAGCCCTCAGAAAATGCTCTCAATTTGAATGGTACAAAATTTACGCAGCTGCTGCGGAGTGGGATTAATTGACGCCTTCTCCCGATAGCTGGCCGGTAAAGCTGGATAAACTTCGAACATCGATGTTTTTGATTTTTTTAAACTAAGAAACATTGATGTATCGATACATCGAACTACAGTTTGCGGCATTTTTTTTAATACTCTAATTAATTCAGAAAGGTCCGTCGGTTGGTTAAGTTGTTAAACACTCGTAATTCGGAACACATCCGTCCAAAATGGATGATCTTCGACAAGAACAATTGGAGCCTACGGATCATTTACAGCGTGAGAGAACAACTAGATGAGGTTTCTTTCTAAAAAATATATCTCAAAAATCATGATGTTCCAGATTAGATATAAGATCAATGGATCGATTCAATATCGATGGATCGATATAACATCCATGCTACCTCCATCATTACTGACCGCCTTCAATGATTAAAAGAGCTTAGGTTATCCAATGTTATCAATTTCTCTATACTCAATCTTGTCTTTCCGTGTTCTATTTAAAAATCGAAAATCAAAATAAACTTATCGATGATCGGCGAAAAATAAAAAATATGGATGGATTGATGTATATATCAGAGCTAAGGTTACCTCAATATACTCAATCTTGTCTTTTCGTGTATCTAGCTTCGTTTTCTATGAAACGATACTTTGGAATACTTTCGAATCATTTAAAAGCTTTCAAAATCGGATGAACGATTTGAGAAATTATTTATGCCAATTTTGGTATAAAAAAAATCTCCATTATGTCCCATTCTTTATTTATTTGTATACCCTTTCTCTGAAGGCACAAGGTAGAAGTCAGAGAAGAACTTACCCTCCTAGATTCGACTAGTTTCATTATCAGCCCGTTTTTTGACTATGTTAAGGATGTTTGAATTTTACAAGAAACTGGTTCAGTGCACTAGATTCTCTTAAATTTTACACTCAGTCTGCTTGTTGTCCAAACATTTAAAAAAAGTTATATATTTCTAAGAAACTTATCTAGATCTAACTCTAAAAAAGTAATCCTGATCCTCCGGTATAGGCATTATTTCATTCTCAACAGGTTTCTGACTTATTAAGTGGAACAAGCTTCAAATTTCAAAGAAATTCAATGTTCGGGTTCGGACCCCCCTTCGGGATCAGAAAACCCTAATAAAAATATTTTTCACAATTTTTTTTTTGCTTTACACTTACAATTAATTCTCTGGACTTTTAAACAAAACTTTGTCCAAGATCCTGATAATAGGGCAACCATTTTCAATATAAAATAAAACCCTAAAATTTTTACAAATCTTCGAAAATAATATAAAGATCTTTGAAAAAACGTTTTTTTTTAATAACTTTTCATATACAAAACTTGTATTTTGCTAAAAAAATTATATTTTGTAAGCTCATCTGCTTTACAATTTTCCATTTCGATTTTTCGCGATATATTATCGGCATGTTTGCCCTGTCTTTTCTACATCTAAAAAAAATTTTACTTGGGAATGTGACTTCATCGATCATAACCGAGGTGTCCCATACGTAGGACAGGACATTGGGTTTGAAAAACGATTAATTTTTTCTCAAAAATACCTTGAAAGCCAATTAATTCCAATAATCACGTAGCGCAACTTTTATTTTTATACCATGTACCGTATGGTACAAAGGGTATATTAAGTTTGTCAAAGCCGAAAATATTTGCAACATATAGAAAGAGTCGTCAGAGACACCCCAAAGTTATCTAAAATATAATCAGAGTGACTAGAGACGTCGATATACCCATGCCCGTCTGTCCGTTTCAGAGCTCAGAGATGGTAAAAGCTAGAGTAACCAAACTTTCACATTAGATTCCATAGGAGATAAATTTATTTTATTTTTTTGATATCGGGGTTAAATTATATAGCTCCCATAGAGGTGTTTCAGAGTTTTAGATGAATAATTCGTTTGTTTATAAAGATATTGCCAATATAACTTTTTTTTTCAAAATTCGCTATAATTAATTTTTTAATAAAGATATCGTAACCAGATTTGGTATTCAGAAGTTTTTTAGAATACCCAAGCATTGTACTAAATTTAATCAAATTCGGTTGACTATATCATATAGCTACCATAGGGCAGATCTTCCAAAATCCAAAATCGACTTTGAACAAAATTTTTTGTGTTTCGTTTGTGAAGATACTGGAATTAAACTTGTCACATGTAAGTTTTTTATAAGTCTTAAGCATTGCACTAAATTTGAACAATATCGGTTGACTATATCATATAGCTCCGATGGGACCAATTGGTTAAAAAAACGTTTTTTAGTCAAAGTTCGTTGTGTTTCGTTTGTTTGTAAAGATATTTGAACCAAATCTTTTTTAAGGTACCAAAGCACTATGTCAAATTTGATCAAAATTGGTTGACTATATTATATTACTCCCATAGGATCGGTCACAAAAAAATTTGTTCCTTAAAAATTCTTCTGTTTTTGGTTTTTTATGATGGAACCGGATTTTAAGCTAGTGGTACAGGGAATCCCAAAGAGGTCCGCGTCCGACTGTACGTAGGCAATTTTTTTATAACTTCCTTAAAATTTTTAAAACACGCAACTATGGCACTGTACAAGTGAAGTTCCTATCTGCACCCAGATAAGGACACTCAAGCGGCGTTGGATAGGCCGTGCTGTTAGGAAAAATCGAATTGGAATCCCCAAGGAAGCAAAGGAGTGGGAAGCCCAAATGAAACCTGGCGACGTTCAATATTAAACGAATTTTCCCTACATAATATCAGCTGGGACACAGCTAAGCAAACTGCCCCAAATAGAGCCCGGTGGAAAGTTCTTGTAGAAGCCCTAAGCTCCCTGGAGGAGTATTAAAAGGAAAAAAATGGTTTACATTTTAGTATTTAATTTATCAGAAAAAATAATGTTTGTTTTTTTCATGTTTATGTTATAAATCTTAGAATTTTAAATTTTTAATTCATTTCTTATGTAAGCCTGCTAAATCTTCCTTACAATTCAATCTTTATAAAAAATACAAAAGATTTTTTTTGCCAGGATCCATTTGGATGCCATCAGACATCAAAATAGCCAGCTTGCGCGCATATTGACATACGGATGGTACACAAACTGTTCCCGACCAGTTAAAGTAGTTATGGCACAAATTGTAAGTGAGGACTTGTAACTGTTCAGGCGATAGACCCAACTTGTTATAGATGACATGATAGCAAGTCGGTGAAACAGTACCCTGCCATTTATTCTGTGGCACCAAGAAAAAATCGTTGCCTTTGGGTGAGGTAATCCCTTCAGATGACATGATAGCAGGTCGGTGAAAGAGTAGCCTGCCAAACATTCTGTGGCACCAAGAAGAAATCGTTGCCTTTGGGTGAGGTAATCCCTTCATAGTGCCTGCTGGTGGATTTGTCTGGCGATGCATCAAGCGTGTGTTGAGTCTTTTGGTAACCACAATTAACGATGTAGGGCATGCTTCGTCAAATCCATAATGCTTGTATACTTCGTTCATGCCTTTTATAAAACTTTTTAGTTCTGTGTTCAAGACTTGAACTTCCTGTCCATCGCCTACACCACCGCGATAGAACACAATTTTCTTAGGAAGCGCGCCATTGTGCTTTTTGTACGCTTCCAGAGCAAGACCAATGCTTTGGTGCATCTTATCGGACAACTCTTGACCTTTGGAGAGCTCATGTACCATCGCAAAAAATATGGAAGGTTTTTGCTCCTCTAAGCTGGCCACAAAAGCGCCATACGATCTATCAGTATTTTTTGGTGAGTGGCAATCAAAGCCAATTGCCATCAAACCATTTAAGGGTATTTTAGTAAGCCAAGGCACACCGCCAAGTTTGGCATTCATTTGGATGACCACTTTACCAGCAATGGAACGGCTTGAATCGGTAGAATTTCTACATGACCTTACTCTAGGCATTGGTATAACCTGTGATGGTATAGGATGCTCCACGCCGGTGAGCTTCTTAATGTGGGCGTACTTGGATTGACTGACATGCTCCAGTACAATCATTATGATTTGTGGATCCATCATTATGGCTTTCTTTATATTCAGCTCAATAGTGTATTCATTCTCATCGCTAGTTTCCGAACTTAAAAGAAAAGACAAAGTTTAAAATCCAATAAAAAGCATTCGATCTTGGAATACTTACTAAGCAGGCTTGGCAATAGCCATGCCCATTTTTGCAGCTGTATCAATGCATAAGTCAATAAATTTTTTGGTGTCACTTCTGTTCTTTATCTGGCTTATGACGCACCAATTTTTCAAGGGGACACTGGAATTGCGCTTGTAGGTGCCTTTCATTAAAAAAATATTTTGACTTGGCGAAATGCGTGCCGGAAACTCGAGCAGTTCCGTGTCAGAATTCATATCGAGGTCCCATGCTTTAAGCAAATCCGCACTTGCCTTGTTGCTCAAAAGTTGTTTATTGACATTACTGAAATCTTGGAGACTCCGTATGCGTCGTTTGGGCACCATGCGTGTATGCTCGCCCATCTCCCTCATCATCCTTTAGTTGAAAATTTTAAAATAATTAATCAAGAGTAGGAAAAATATGTGCGGATAAACTCAACTGTTCATTGGCACGCATTGCATCGGTTAATCCTGTGGCACGGCAAAGTTCTGGGATTAACATAGTCGATAGCTCATATTGGTTGCGTTTATCTATCTTATTGGATACCAGCAGCGGTTGTTCGTCCACACGAATCTTTATGCCGTAACGCTGGAGGAAGTAGTATTAAATTATTGCTATATAAACATGGTAAAAGTATTTACTAGATTTCTTACTTTGGCACAGTAGTCCATAGACGAAATGTCTCCATCCTCTGTATCAAATATGCTACGTGGCGTTGACAAAAAGTCCACATCATCAATAAGATATGTTTTGTTGTTGTAGTCGGCGAAGACCACCGTTCCTAAAAGACATAGAAGCCGATTGTAGTACATAAAGCGTTTCAATAACTCAACCAGGGCCGTACCCAGGTAGGCGCGTTAGCGAGCGCCCCTGGAAAACTTCTGAGCGCCCCCTGAGTGACGATCCTGGCTACGGCCCTGAACCGAACCCACCTTTTACTTCCCGTTTGAAACTTTCCTGATTTCTGTTACACTTGTGGTAAATGTCCAGCAATGTTTCAGTTCTCAGAACCTTATGAGGAATCTCTACAAAGAGCAGCATTTCTATTTCATGCTGATGTATTGAGGTTATATAACCTGGCCATAGTTCGAGTCGCAATTTGTCTATCTTTATCTATAAAAAAAAGAGGCAGCTTTTAGTAAATGCTATCAATCCATCAATAAACATTTACTTTGGCATCTGGATCGAAATAGTTACGCGAGATAAGCTGCAGATTCAATCCCGCCATCGCTCGGCGATAAAATAAATATAGAAATTGATATTGTTGTCCGTCAAAATTTGCACCACGTTAGTGTATCTAAGCTTGATTAGAATTAGCTCATTGTTGACGTCTAAAGCTTCTTGCTGCAACTCGGATTCTTCCAAGAGCCTAGCACAAAAAAGAATTTGTCCATCGAAAATGAAAGCACCTATTTTGTCACGTATTCCACGAATATAATTATGACGCAGGTGTGTATTATCAATATCGGGTTCGAAGTCCACATGGTATTGGCTTATCCAATTAGGATGCTTTCGTAATCGATGGTAGTTGGTCTCCACAGTTATGCGTCGACCCAAAGTTCCTGGTTTCGAGACAGACGTAGGCTCATCAACTGGTTGAATAATAAACAATAATTATCAAATTTTCGCTAAAAATCACAAAACCTACCATTGCCATCGATATCCTCCGGCTCGTCCTCTTCTTCTAAAGAAAAGCTGAAGAATTGCTCTTCGCTCTCCTCCGGCTCGTTCTCTACTTCCAAAGAAGAGCTGCTAAACTGCTCCTCGATTGCCAATTCTGAGGTTTGCCCCTAAGAGAAAACAAAAAATGGCGTACGTTAATTCAGGCGCGGACGTCTTTGGGATACCCTGTACCACTAGCTTTCAATAAAGTCCGGTATATTAAAGACATTTGATTGCCAAATTAGGTTCCTTTATAAAAAACCAAAAACAGCAGAATTTTTAAGCAACAATTTTTTTTTTGTCCGATCGTTCTTATAGGAGCTATATGATAAAGTCAACCGATTTCGATCAAATTTGCAACAGTGCTTTGGTATCTTTAAAAAGATCTTAATGCCGAATTTGGTTAAAATATCTTTACAAACAAACGAAACAACAAATTTTGTTCAAAACCCGATTTTTTGAAAGATCGGCCCTATGGGAGCTACATGATATGGTCAAACGATTTTGTTAAAATTTCGTATAGTGCTTAAGATCAACATAGAACTCACGATTGCCAAATTTGGTTAAGATATTTTCATAAACAAACGATAATTTCAAATCGAATTTTGTCCAAAAACCATTTTTTTTTGAAGATCTGCCCTATGGGAGCTATTAATATTAAAAGCTATATCTTTATTAAAACACGAAATATAGAGAGTATACAAAGTTATTTTGACCGATCGGTCCTATGGGAGCTATGTTATACGATATAGTCAATCGATTTTGGTTAAATTTGGTACAGTGCTTGCGGACTATAAAAAACTTTTGAATGCCAAATTTGGTTACGATATCTTCATAAACAAAGGAATTATTCATCGAAAACCCCTATGGGAGCTATTTAATTTAACACCGATATAAAATAAATAAAATAAACTTGTCTTATATGAAATAACATAATGTGAAAGTTTGGTTGCTCTAGCTCTTACCATCTCTGAGATCTAGGGTTTCAAACGAACAGATGGACATGGGTATATCGACTTCTACCCACCCTACTTCTCTAGTCACCCTGATCATATTTTAGATTTTAGTTAACTTTGGGGTGTCTCCGTCGACATACATACATTTTCGGCTTGCACAAAAGGGTATATTACCTTTGTACCATACAGTACAGGGTATAAAAATTCGTTCAATAGAGAATGATCTTTCTACATTTTTTTTACGCTTACCAATTGGAATTCATGGGCAGCACCACGTTCCGGAATTGCTTTGCGAGCTAGAGCTTGGGGCTCTAGGGAAGCCGTAGCCAAGTCAGCACACAAAGTTTCATTCTCCTTCCGCTTTTTCTGCTCCTCTGAACCCTTTTCTACTGCCAAGTGTTGTTTTGCAGTAAGAGCCCTAAGCCGTTCCTTGATGGCAATTGAACAGGGGTCTATTAGCGAGGTTTGCCCCTGAGAAAAAAAAAAAAAAAAAAGAATTGATTAAAGATTATTCTTATTACAAATTTTCTACGCTTACCAATTGAAATTTATGCGGAGCCCAACGTTCGGGAATTATTCCGCGACCACGACCGCGCCCACGACCGCGCCCACGACCGCGACCACGTCCGCGAACATGTCCATCATATTCAAAAAAAGAATTGCCTGTAAAGAAATCATAATGTTTTCATACATTTAAAGCGAAACTGATGCAGATGTGCACAACTACTACCTTCGTTGTCCTGGGGCTTTATGGCGGCTCTAGCTGCGGCAGCACACAAATTCTCCTTCCGCTTGTTCTGCTCTTCTAGAAGACTGTTTGGAGCCCAACGTTCGGGAATTATTCCGCGACCAC